>JAJDMX020000157.1:0-88336 GCA_022345685.2 Nothomitra cinnamomea | reverse complement strand
CCGCCATACTCTTTCAATTGGGTTCAAATCTGGAGAAGAAGGTGGCCAGTTAAAGCCACAGATGCCATGCTGCAGCCGGGGAAGTCTCATTTTCCCCTTATGTACCTTAGCACCATCTTCCATGAAGATATACTCTGGCCCTAGCTGATCAAAAAGCGGGAAGACTATGGGTTCAAGGACTTGTTGCAAGTAGGCCTTAGAGTATATGCCCTTCCGTTCAGGAAGCTTCTCTAAAAAGACCAGCAGTGACTTGTAATCCTAACCCATAGCCCCCCAAATCATGATTGTGAACCTCCCTGATCTATAGACCGACCGTATGCATTCAGAGCACTTCTTTTCGTCACACCGGTGTGTTACCCAAGTTCTTCCCTTCTGTCCTGTCTCCCAAGTGCACTCATCTGAGAAGATTACCTTCCACCAGTCTCCTTCTTGCTCTCCGTCATCCCTGTGTACTCCATAGTCGGATGTGCCCCACTACCGGTGCTCTAGCGCGAACCCCAATCTCTTCTTAGCTTGTTGGCATGATATGAAGGGCCGGGGGCATGATATACAGCGTCGGTAACCCAGTCGATGTAGTTCTCGTCATATGGTACAGGCAGAAGCTTGGATGCCTAAGATTGATCAGACCCTTTCGTATGAGAGGCAGCACGTTGTATAAGTAGTAACGATAAACTGCAGGGCATGGCGGATCTCCCTTACAGTCATTATTCTAGCCTTATTAGGCCTCATTTTATGTAATCGTCGACTTGATTCCTGCCTCCGGATCCGTTGCACAGTCGATTGTGGGATGCCAGTAATTTTTTTGATTTCGCGGTCGGATTTTCCTTGCTTTGTGAGAACGCGTACGGTTTTGCGGGGAGGAGTCTTCCATTCGCCACCCTCGCTCATGCGTGGAGGCAATGACCAAAGAGGGTCTTCCATTGCGAATTTCAAGAGGATAGATTTAATGGTTGATTTGTTGTTTGATATTTAAGAGAAAGGGTGGAAATTATATGATGCGACGCGACGCGATTTAAGCGAGGTGGCCCAAGTTATGTGGCCGCAGCTCTTACCTTACGCGGCCTAAAGAAAATAGTTCGTGTATAGACACCCCGCTGCCGTAAAGAGAGAGGAATTGGATAAGCTTGTTCAACGTTTGAACATGCTGTTCCCCTAGAAAACCGAACACATCTAATGTACTTATTTGTGGTCGTCCTCGAGACAATAAGAGATTAACAATCTCATCGCTTCCAATATGTAGGGCCAGGCTCATCAGTGTCGACGAAGGTTCATCTGACGCCCAGCCCTCAGGACCAATGCCTGCATAGCAGTCTAAGTGGCTCGTTGTGGAATCAAGTACAGCCTTGATTACCGGGATGGCACCACCAGCGACAGCAAAGTAAGCCACCTCAGCTGGCTTTGGATGCCTCCCGATATGCTCTGACACGAGCTCCCTAAATCCCAGTAATGAGTACAATTGTATAGACGTAATATCATGGAGCTGTAGAGGAATTGCATGGCTCTGCTCGCTAAAGAGTAGATCCAGAAAATGTGCATCAATAACAGTATCTCCTTCGGTGTGGGTAGGAAGGGGATTTGGAATATTCGATACCAGGGAAGCCTGCGCAGGGTATCCACCAAGCCTCAAATGGTACGCCCAATTGATACAATAGTCTTGGGTGCGCTCGATGCTCAAGCTCTTGCTCAAAGAGATGCTATTTCTCTCTCGAAGCAGCACATCGAGGCATCGTTGACCTATTATCGAATGCATCTCCGTATCGTGACTGGGACATAACTTGCGGACTATGTAGTCTTGTATCTAGCTATTGCAAATAAAAGCTGTTTCGTTCTCCAGCGTGACCAGAGGTAGGCAAGTTCTTGCAATTTGGCCAGTATCCATGTCTGCGGTACTTTGAAGACGTGCAGGGTAGGCGATTTCTGGAAGAGACAATGGCCGCCTGGCGAACAAGAGAACTCTAAGCACAGCTATAGAGTCCTCAGAAAGGGAAGGCTCGAGTCTACACCAGACCCAAGTTAAAACAGTTTCAATTCCAAGTCGGGAAGATTCAAATGCGTCAGGACGAAGAGGGACGTTTTCGGTACGGCGAATCCGAACTTCCGCAAGTACTAACGCTATCCAAGGGATTGGGGGGGTACTCAAAACGGATAGACTCGAGATAAGCGAGTGCACTTTGCGGAGAAATCTTCTTTTGTCCTCTTCCAGCCAGGTTCCGGGACGGACAGCCTGCTGCAACCGGAGTAGGAATATTCTCAGATCTTGGCGCTGCAGATCATCCTCCCCCTCGATATTAATTGGACACAATCCGCTATTGAGTTTCGTTTGATATTCTTGAGGTAGAAAACGACTGAAGAGTAGCACCTTGAAAGATGCGTATGTCTGCTCATCGTTCTCCGCTCGCGTAAAGGTATTCTGAAGAATGGACAGGAGAACTTCGAATTCTGCACCGTGGTCACCTAGTCCGTCGACTAAGAGAAATAGTTGCTTTTTAGTAGCTTTTTCTTGGCCAAATTTTAGCCAAACGCCCAGGAGATTTAGAATAAATTTGCGACCTAAGAGACGCGTAGATTCCAAACTGTCTATAATTCTATGTTTTTCTGGGAATTCCTCGAGAAGAAGTTCGAGAATACTTTCCGCGAGAGTTTCGAAGAATAACTGCAGAGGCGTGGGAAGCACCGCGGACAGTCTCGATCTGTTTGGTAGCGAACTATAGTTTTTTTCTAGGTCCAGCAAAGCTACTTCACCGGGGAAGCTAGCTTTAAGATCTGCCAACACCCAGCGCGACAGATACGTCTTGCCGCATCCTGTCGAGCCATGAATCCATAAAACATTGGAATTTTGAGATTCTTGCATATAGGAATAGGTAGGATGCGCACGAATCCACTGACACGTTCCAGGTAACGGTTCACTGTTAAGCTCACAGACCTTCAAGCTGAAGTCGTTGCCAATTCCTCCCCTCCATACCTGAGGACTAACGTCTTGATTTGGCTCTGCACTGTACGGTGGAAGGTCGCACCTATCGGAATGAAGAGATGATTTGACTAAACCAACAGCGCCCTGAGATATTTCTCGAGTATACCAAGGAGATGCTGCATTGGAATCAGCTCTGATTCAAAAATCGGATCCAACGACTCACCTCGTCCGCCCGAATAGCTTGGCTGTCTCATTGTGAAACTCCTCCTGATGCTCTCACCCCACGCTGACTGATCAAGAACGTCCAGGACATCCTGCGCCGACGCCGCGCTATGATCCACCACTCGTGCTTCGCCACCAGGACTAGTCGTGCTTGCGGGATCATGCCGATCTGAAGGGGTACTAAAGGAGTCCGTTATTAACGAATCAGGCCGATGGCGCATCGGGGAAAGCCGTGGTGACACCAGGGGGGCGATTAGAGGTGGGGACCGTAACGGTTCAGATCGGTGTCGCAAGTAATGCTGCGCGGGGGAGATGTTCCCACTGTCGTCAACGCCGCTGGCAAGGGGCGGCCATTGACCCTCAGGGTCCATGGGCGAGACAAGATACTGGTTATGAGTCGCCACGTTGTCCTCGTCATAGATGAAAATTTCTGGCACGCCTAGTTGCGGAATGGCCATCATACGGGACGATTTCTTTGACTCGACAATTCTTTGGAATCTTCTCGGCCAGTATCTGAACAGGGGGGAGGGGTTAATGCACAACTCTGGAACGAGAAGATTGTGGGGGATTGTGCATACAATGTGTCAAACAAACCAACCACAATGTCCCGTTGGACCTGTTCTTCGACCCGTTGTAGGCGGGCCGTCGGCGAAGATACTCTTCTAGCCTAAGCTTAAAATTAGCCTTACTCACCAAAGTGTTTCAAGTCATGGCAGGTTATACCTTAAGCTTTTATGATCGCTAATAACGTTGTGATGCGCTAAGATCATAAGCACGGAAGTAAATGATGTCCCGCGGCCAGGGTCTGTTGAAACCAGAACCTCCTCGTAGAAGATTTTGAATTTCTTTCTGCGTCGTCTTATCTCATGGACAGGTATTTGGGCAAGTTTTCGTCCGAGGGCCGCCAGATCAATGCCGTCCACAACTCCAGGCGGAGTCGAAATTGTGCTTCGCCGGGAGAGGCCGGTGTCAAGTCGACAATCCTCCAAAATCCCTCCGACAGTGAAGTCACCATCGTAGATACGCATCTTAAAGACCCCAGAGAGTTCCTATGATCTTGATTAGCTTTTTTCGCTTGTATCCTCAGAGATAGACGCTATACATACGCCGAGTAACCTGGGGAAGGTTTCCTTCGAGATAAATCCTGTCCCTTCAGGGTCAAAAGTTGCCCACGCCTGCTTGAACCTCCGAATTTCCTCCCGCGAGACAGCCGATGGGCGGTTCAATTGTTGATGCACATAGCTGAAACTTTCGTAAATCACAGAAACAAACACATTGACAAAGAGATATATGCTCAGAATGTTCCAGGACATGAAGAGAAACCTTGCCCAGACGACACTTCCACAGTCACTCTCGAGAAAGTCTTTCTTTAAAACACAGAGCGGCTCACGGATAGTGGCAAAGTCTTCCATGATCTGACTCCACCCTTCGCCACAACTCACTCTGAACAACAGTATCAATGCCTTTGGCACTGTGCGAACATTGAGGTTTCCAGTTTCATGTGCTCCAAATCTCGTGAGTCCAAGGGTGTGCGTGAGTGCAATTGCATATACTAGAAATAGCACAAACCAAGTCGCTAGAAGGTTACCAATGGTCGTCAGACTGACAGCTGCGGACTTAAGGAGTTGATTCAGCCGATTACTCCGCGGGATGAGAAGCAGCGCTATCGACACCAGGAACAGTTTGTGAAGGTGGATGTATATTTCAAGTTTGACGCTGGATAATAAAAGGATCGTGGTGATCATAGTTCCCAAGATAGAGCAGATGGAGTAGAGATCCCAGAAGCTTTTTCGGAATCTTGGCCAAGTCAAGCCAACTATGCGGATTACGATATTGGCAACGTAAAAGAGAGTAAAGGCGAGGAACAGATAGTCTGCTATAGTCAGTACTAGAGAAAATACAGCGATCCCCTCGACAGACTCAGGAACCCACCTCGTGTATGTTTCCACCAGCCAGGCTCTGGATAAAACTCTAAAACAAGTAGCACCAAGTGCACAATGAGTAAGAGAGTCATGAGCCTTTGCGAATAGCTATTTTTTTGGACTGCTTGGCGGTAACACCAATTTTTCCACGTTTGATTTGGTTTGTTTGGTGGTCGTTTTGACGGTGAAATCTGACGAAGAAGCTCCCGCAACCCAAGCCAAGATCGTTGGTCTGCGGTTAAAAAAGCCACTCCTGTTTGTTCCGTGTAGTTGCGTATAAAGACGGAAAGGAAAATCATGAGCACAAACACGGCACCGAGCAAATTGAAGACAACGAAGAACAGTGCATTCCCCTGAGCGGCGAATGGTTGCAGTTGTGAGTCTCGGCCAGTAATACCGACTGCACTCCACATGACATCAACCCAGCCCCCGCGTGAGACAATTTGAAAAAGTGTGGACATTGCGCTTCCGAAGTTGTCAAAGTCATAATATGGATTTGATATGACGCGCGGTGCCCATATGTTCCAGTGGAAGGGGCTATTGCTATATTCCCCAACACAGTCGCTGAGGTTGATAATATTGGATCGAATGTCGTTGCAAGAGCGCATTTGCCTATTGAATAGGTTTACGCCGTAAATAGCAAAGGGGATCAAGAGACTGAGTGATACAAAAGCAACCTATTTTCGCTCATCAGTAGGTCAAAACAAACAAAGGGTAATTCACATACCGAAAGAACTTTCCACCCTCCTAAAATAATAGTAGCATGGAATGTATCACTAGCGCTGTCACTGACATTAAGTAACCTCAAAGCACGTAGTGCTTTAAAGCCTCCAGCTGCTCGAGACATTGCACCCTTTTTAAACGATGTTACAACATCCACCCAAAGGGTAATAAGCACGAGCCCATCAATAAATCCCCATGAACTTCTAAGATACGCGTTTGGAGTCCAAAAGAATCCATCCGCAATAATCTTGATAACAGCTTCACCCGTAAAGATCATGGTAAATCCAAGATCGGTATACGTGAAAAAATTTGGAGCCCAGCGTAGGTGACCCCCAAAGTACTCTTTTTGGTAAAGAGGAGTGGTGATGCATGTTAGTAGGACCATTGCAACAACGGTGGCATATATTAAGCCTGCAAACCCGTACCAGGCTGCCTTAGTAGGCCCCAAGCCCTCCACGCGTTGACCACCCCGACCCGGCCGAACAATTCTCTGGCAGAATTCGCGGATGGGATTCGATGGCTTGAAGATAAGCAGTGACGTATTGTAGCGGGGGTGCTTTGCCAAGTACTCGCGTTGCATTCTTTTCCGAACTCCCTGCGCGTAAACAACCTTTCTCGCCATGACTCGTGGGTCAAACTCCACATCAGGGAGGGGAAACTGTATTTTCGAATAGAACGGATTTGGCTCTTTATCACTAAATGGGCTGACCAATCTGCTCCAAATTTGTGACAAAACTCCCAGGTATACTTCTGAATACGGTCGATCGCCAGTTGCCGCTTCGTGTGCTGCAGTTGGCTGCGGCCAAGTCAGCTTACTCCTAGAATTCGCTACATCATATCCTTAAATACCTGGGCTGGCTCATTCTCCTCATCAAGAAAATCCATAACAGAGCGGTACGTCGGGGGCATCTCCACGGCTGCTGGGCCAAAGTCAAGTGGATCTTTCCTATGCCTCTGCGATCCTCGTCCTAACTTGGAAATCGTCGGCAGCGACAGGTTGCTACTCATATAAGCAAATTGGTACAACATAACTGGAGATATACGACTTGCTCATTGCGCTGCAGGAATGCCTTCAACTGCTGCAATTTCTTTTCATCCTCAATGACATCAAAGCTTTCATGAATGCTCGCAATGAACATGTTCAGGACAATGACTGAAACCACCATCAACATGAACTCAGCCATCAAGACTCAAAAGCTTTCCACTCACAGTGAGCTAGGATGAACCATAGCACGAAGAAAACCACTCCAATCCATGCAACATTGTACTGGCCCCCATACTGGGTCACGTTGTACATGATTGTAGTCCAATTTTCGCCGGAGAGAACTTGATACATGCCAAGAAAGGCATTGAAGATCGAAGAGAATGTAACCTTGATTGGATTGCCTGACGAACTTACTTGTGGCAATTCACCGCGAAAAAGCTGAACGGCAAAGATGGCCGCGAGGAATGTGAGAAGGAACAGGAAGACAATAAGATTCAGTATACCAGCCATGTTCTTGAAAACGATCATCTGAGGGCTAGGGTTAGCAGAAATCCTGAGAGTATGAAGCATAAATACTTACAATGAGATCCCGAGTCAGCGGGACGGCCAAGACCACACGGTATATCCGCAAGATTTGAAAGAAGGTCAACCGAGCATAAGCCATTCCAGATTTGTGTATCGGCGGAATCTCCATGATTGCAGTGACGGCTGCCAGCATTAGATCCACCCAATTCTGCTTTGATTTATGGAAATTTCGCCAGTCAGCAACAATGCGGACGAGTATCTCAAAGACGAGTGTGAACGTAACCAGGGTTTCAGAGTGATCTGCCTTACTCGTGAGCATTCAGTCTTCAGTCATATCTGCAGCTTGCAAGGCATCGACTGACCAATGAAAGCTGCCTTCCCGGAGCCCATGGATGCGCTCCGAAGAGTTTGGCAAAGCAAACCATAACCAATGACGAAGATCCAAAATGGCTTCATCATATCATACACCTCCATTAGCGCGCTGCCACGTCTTGGGATCTCATCCTCCTCATCTTCCATAGGCTTTTTCTGTTCGGCCGTGAATGCGCTTGTCTTGCTCTCTTCCCGAATGACCTGAAAGGATGAAGTAATGGCCGCCACGAGTATATTCACAAGCTAGAGACTCATGATCACAGTCCCAGCTACGAAAAACAAAGCTGCTGCTAGGGAGTCGCTGTTGGTAGTATAGTACAACAGATCTGAAAACGAATTCGAAGTCATAATGACAAACACGAGCTCAAGTGCTTGACCAATATTGTCCCAGCCGATCGTTCCGTTGTATGGGTTACTTTGCGATATACACCTGGAGTTCTGCGGGCAGATATATCCCTTAGCTTTTCTGGCCCCTTTATCCCCATTTAAATATTCTCATGGCACAGGGTCGCCTGCGTCGTTCAGATAGCCACCGCAAAACTGAAATGCCTGTGTATAATTGCCGTTTTCATTGGGGTAAAACCAGACACAGGTGCGACGGAAGCTGGATTTGAAACTTTGCAGGCCGATAATAGCGAAGAGGAGCCAGAAGAAGCCAATCAGAAAAGCAACATTCACCAGTAGGGGCGCCGTCTTCTTCAAACTCCGTAAAGTTACCTACCCGGACAATATCAGCAAGCCAAGTTCTCTCCACGCAAGCAAACCTAAACTCACTAATGTACCGCTAGTGAGTGCAAGTAGCCTCAAGATTCGCAAACAGCTCATCATCCGAAAGACATGGATATGTTTAGACGATTCTACGTATGTAAGATCCAAGACAAAAGAAATCCAGGATGAAACCACTGCCAAAATGTCTAGGCAATTTAAAGGATAGCGCAAGAATGCCTGCCGCGCAGGTTCAGAATGGTGTTGAGCCTGCTTCCGACTGGATTGCTCATTTGGTAGCAGTTTGGCATGAGGCAGTAAATTAAATAACATAGCTACGAAGCCTTTCTTACGATTAATTGTACTTTGTTTTTCAGGGTTGAAATAAAATCCGGAGACGATGACCTTTGCCGTGATCTCACAGCTAAAGTAAAGAGAATAAGTACCGTGCAAGGTATCAGTAAAGTCATTAGACTCACGTATATGTTACGAAAATGAGTAGCATAATGCTGCCTATAGGTGATATCCACCCACGCCGTCTTTGCGTCTGCTCGTTCTCATCAAACACGTCATGAACAGCGTCAAAGGCAAGAAGGATAGTTTGAATGACGATGAGCACAAAAATTGCAGGTTCGGTGGCACTGGTGATGTTCAGTAAGGAATCGGCAGAGGTTGCAGCTAACTTACTGGTGCGCTAGCAGATCGCACAGCTTCAGTCTCAATTTGTTGTCCGGTTTGAAAACTCCAAGAGTCTTCCCTTTCAAAGAATTTGCGGTTGCTTATTCCGATTGCCACCGATACTCGGTATCAACAGAGGTGCCACGACTGACTCTGAGAGATCTGCCATTTCGTCATCGGTATCCTCTGCCAGGGGCGGGAGCAAAGGAGGCTCAGTGAGCCGTGCATGCGTAGAGGACTTGCGCCGAATACTTTGCTCTACAACCCCGGGCCCATTGCTCAAATTGACTACCCGCCTAGACACCTGCCTCACCATCGAAAGTGTTGATCCTGGTGCGGACGGAGTCGGCGAGCGAATCCGCCTCTGCGGACTGGATCCGCCTAGAGACCTGCCAATTCGCGAACACCCTATTGCTTCCTCTATTTGCGGTATGTCATCCTCCAGCGGCGTCCCTAGAGATGGCTGCGCATCACGAAACTTCACGATATGAGAACTGTCCCGATAACGTCCAGCAGATGCGCTAGACCTCCGGCTGACTAGCTGTAAGTTGTCTAGAGCTCTTGACGGGCTAATGTCTGGATTGACAGGTTAGTCAAAGTCGTCACTGTACGGCGACTGCTCTGATGTAGTTCAAAAGAACATCAAGTCAAGTCTGTTACGCGTTGCCGGGTTTGGAGAGCGATCTAGCCGCACGTACCCTCTCACTCTTGAAGGGGGGTGGTCGCATTCTCTCGGTGGTATCTCACCTTGGTCTCCTCCTGCAAGTCCAGCCCATTCCTCTGTCCAGTCTTTCGCGGTGTCCCTGGAGTCTGGGGCCTGTGATAGGTCTTGCAGCGGTATCAGTTGCGGACCTTGTGCAGGGTTTCTGTTCGATGCCATCTAGGCGGCCAGCGCGGAAGTCGCGTCGTGCTAATATCGGTCGACGTTCAGCCTCAAAAAAGAGCCAAGGGTGGGCATGCCGCTTTAGCCCCTGGAACAAATTGAAAAGCACCCGACGTAGCGGGGTAATTTATACCTAATAGTATGCAGGCACTAAATCCTCCGTACGAGTTACCTCGTACAGTTATTGAATAATTCCGTTCGTTGCCTGGGGTTGTCGACCTGACTTTCCTTCAGGCTTTTTTGCCTCTGATGATATCATTTAGCTCCCTTGTCCGTGACATCTTGCTGTATTTCGGCTGTTCATGGTTCCGTCTCAGGTTGCGGGCTGGTCGTTTCTCGTAAGTCATAGACGTCCGCAATTTCGACCATGCGTCTAGAGCCCAGTTCCTCGTTGCATAATTGCGATCGGTGCTGGACGAAGATATGAAAATTTAACAGCCGTTGTGAGCAGCTGGGCAGCTTCTATCATCTCCTTCGTGCAAGACTTGCCATTCCTCGACACAAAACAATGTAGAATAAGCTTATCGAAATCACCGAAATCATGTCTGTGCAGCATGGAGGATGAATCTGCGTTCATGTCACGTGCTATAATAGGCCGTACCCTATTTGGGTATGTATTAGGCGCCACCTACCTGATGCTGCACCGCACGCTTTCGGATCATAATGCTCTCAGATCACGAGGGGGCCTGTCGTCAGTCCTCGCGGCTATGCCAGGGGTTGTTTCATGTCCTTGCGCGACATCGGGAACCGCTTGTCCCCAACACTCTAAAATTCTCAGCGAGAAACGCCACTGAACCAAGAAGACCTCTACGCGACCCCAAGGCCGCGTTCCAAAAGGACAACCCTAACCTTCGCCAGCGAGTAAAGTACATCTGGAGTATGTAGGGGGAGGACCATGTGAAACGGTGCCTGGCTCCGCGTAAGTTGGACGACAGTCAAATGAGGCTGAATGCAGCCAGAACCTGCGGCTACTACAGGGGGGGGAGTGCTGGTGTTACAAGGAAATTTTGGCATGCATACGCCATATTATCAAGGCCCAGATGCCAAGATTATGCACACGACAATCTTGTCGTGTACCGGGGTAAACGTTATTGACCTTGAGCCACGGGGAATCGGCCTTGACTTGATTGGAGATATACAGAGAAGCTTACGAGAGAGAAAGCTGTTGCTGGGCGTTGAAGGCAATGACGGGATAATTAGGTCAGACTTATTGAATCCTGCAAAGAATCTGGTCTGCGTGAGGCCGGAGAATAACTACTTCTGACTCTTTCTGACTCCCTCAATAGCCTCACGTATGACAGTGGTTTTCTCTATCTTCACCAAAAAGATTCTATGGAGGGAAAGGAAGGAGAAGCGTATAAGGAGAAACTAGTAATCCTGTAGCTTAGAGAAACGAACCAAACGATTTCCCTCTCAAATATAAAATAATCTTAGCAGGTAAATAGACTTCTTCTAGACCCCTTACTTCAACAACGCTATGTACGGTCGCCGTCGTAATATCGTGAGTTTGATGCAGGCTTTGCAAGATTTTATGATACAAGTCTATCCCAAACCAAATAATTCATTCCGAGCTGAACATACACGGTACCGCCAATTCAGTGGCCTTCCTCTTCTCCATTCCCGTCCGGCGCCATTTTCGCCCTCTAGCTCCGCAAAATGATTGGCTCATCATCACTCGCTTAAACTAGTGATGACGTATTGGAATCGCTGGACGCTCCTCCTTTCCATCACTGAGCCAACAATAATAAGCCTATATTCAGTCCCATCGAGGGCTTCGATGCTAATCCCTACAGGCAGTTGACTCTATTTCTCGTAGCTTCATGCTAGGTGAACTTCAAAACTATTAAAGCAGCAATTCAAGCTAGATACAGGCTTCGCCTCAGCCTTCACCTTCTACTTTCTAACGCCCGCATCAAAGCAGGCAGCACCTGCCAGATCAAGCTTCTACCTAATCATCGTGAAGCAAGCTACTTTGCTCTGCTTGTTATCTCACCCGCAATGAACTCCCCCGGGCAAACTGAAAGCAAAGAGAAACGAAGCTCCCGTACGTTGTCTCTGCCTACACCGCCCAATTCCGCTGAGGAGCTGTCGCCATCACCGTCACCATCATCACCTCCATTACTGTCATCCCCCACCTGCTCAAGCCTGCCTCAACCAGTCCAGAGCGCGATCCAGATCATCAAGTCGACTAAGCGTGGCTACCGTCCAGACAATCCGTGGATTAAGCTGCGTCTGGGGCCTGGTGATTTCTTGCAACTGAAGGAAAGGCTCAAAGTCGAGGATGATCTTTGGGGCTACGTCCAGGATAAGATTCGGTTGAGCTTCCCCATTTCCAATATTATTGCCATCATACTGACATGAATGATGCAGATACGATTACGATCCGCATACCCACATTCTTATCTTTCGCATGCCTACTGGTACACATGATATCTTCACTTTTAAAGTCGCTATGGAGATTGAAAATCAGCTACGGCGTATAAGAGAAGATACATCCAAATCTGATGTTGTCGCACTTGCGAGGTCCATCCAATGTTGCTCCACAACAGACATTGAATTGCAGGGCGATCCTGATCAGGATTATCCTATTCACTCTCCAGATACATCCTTCAAACATACCGATGCAAGATACCCATCTGTTATTATCGAAACTTCTTTCTCACGGAAGAAGAAGGACCTACCACGACTAGCGGACAACTATATTTTCGGCTCTAATGGCAACATCAAGCTGGTAGTTGGCCTTGATATTGAATATCATAAATCCAAGAGGGCAACAGTATCGGTGTGGCAATCTAAGAAGGGGTTTGAAGAGGATGGGGTTCCATATCTTTGTGTAGAGAAAACAGTTGACGATAAGGTAATATCTTAGTCCTGACTTCCTCAAGTATTACAGTCTTGACCCTAACTTCTCTCTCTAGCCCTTCCGGAATGACGATGCATCTCCTGTAGCTTCAGGTGTCGATTTGGTCATCCCCTTGTCTATTTTCGCACTTCCAGACACTGTACCTTTACCCTTGTCACCAGACTCAGTAATTTCGATTCCATATGTGAAACTCTCTTCCTTTCTCAAGGATGCCGAACTTAGCCACCGGAAGATGGAGGGGCTGGATGGCAGTGGTATTGAGGAAGAGCTGCTGCCGGGGACCCGACGGAAGAAGCGTCAGGTGACACCGGAAGAGCAGCTAGAGGAGGAGGATGAGGCACGGTTTGCAGCAAGTGAGGAGAAAGCTGAGAGGAAGACTTACAAGGAGGATGGTGCATGGGAATCCAAGAAAGCTCAGAGGTGAAAGAACAGTGTTTCATGTTTTTAAACGCAGTCATTCATACTTCCTTGCTGCTATTGCCACGAGGCATCTCCAGCTATAACTATTGTACAACACGTTTACTTACATAAAATAATATAATATTGTTTAAGACAGATTTTTGGAGATTTTCACACAGATATAGGTTTGATGTTTTCTTTTAGCGCCAAGACCGGATGGCATTGGCGCCGTGTCAGGTACAGCCCGTGGGAAGTGTATTTTCACCTCTGAACACCTCCCCGGCATCCAGCCAATTACGCTCAGTGCCACATAGGACTTATGTTCTCCTAGAACGAATGCAGTGCTCATCTCCACCCTATCCGGCACATTACCAACCATCCCAACGAACACCACTCTATCCTCTCGTACACTTGGGGTGATTGTTTCAGAGTCTGAGGAAGAAGACATAGCAAGATATTGCTCCTCCTTCAGTCCACTATCACACAGGACAGCCTCGAGAAATTAGGCTGGGAAGATAGGGAAAACGGAAAATTGTTCAACAGGGATGAAGCCTGGGAGAACCATAGCACATTCATTCTGTGAGCAACTAGAGCAGAAAGCGCACCTGAAAGATATAAGTAGAACACGTTGGTACTCCCCCGGAAGCAATAACTTGAATGGGAAGGCTCGGGGACTGAGGACAGCATTGCCATCCTTGTTGGTGATCTGACCTCGTCCCAGACCGTCCCTCGACCCCTTGGCGGCTAGTTTTATTCGGCTAGTCTTGCCAACCGTATTTCTAATGCTATCGCTTGGGTTCTCTCCTTGGAGGCTAACATTGACCGCAAAATGTACTAGCGTCCGACCTATTTTCTTCTCTAAGTATTGTCAGTTATGTTAATCAAAGAAGGCTCAATGAACCACGTTCTCTTCCGCTGGCCTGCAGTGCGCTATGCCTCTCCAATGGCGAAGGGTGTGTCCCACCACGAATTCGCTTTATATGCCTTCCGAGTTCGTGTGCTCCACGATATCTCTCGAGGCGATCATGGAAAAGCAGCGAGCGCAACCTCTTTCATGCTCTCTCTGACAAGAGTCCTAAGGCGTCTCTTCGCCATTCCAGGAACTGCAAGACAGAATGTGTGCTGGGAGGTCGACAGAGCCCAATTTTATGAACAGGGCCTTCCCATTGGTAACGTCGGGGTGATAGTCGTCAGCAAGTTCTATTTGCCCAGGATATCAGGTGGCCAACAGGACCCCGTGCATTTCCGTGAGACTGGAGAAATAAATGGCTGCCCATTAAAACCCTCCCGAAGCGTACGGGGTGCGGGGCTGGTCTTTCGCTCTTCACAGCTTGAGAGGAAGGATGTATGAGGTGCAGGGCCTCAATAAATACCCATATAAGAGTTATAAAACATAAAGTTAGGCTCATGCCCTTTCCGAGGGTACGGAGTATTGGAGCCGGCAAAGTTGCGGGTTCAGCCACGGCTCCAGCCTCGGTCCCAGCCACTCGAGCAAGCGGGTATCCAGTATTTGGCTGGCTATCAGCAGTAAGGCTATCTTCTCCAAATTGCTCAGCCAACCGTTACCACTATTACTCGGTTCACAAGGAACAGGCTTTCATATCTTCTAGAAGATCCTGTAATCGTTCGCGCTTTGTTGTAAGCTGCCGTCTATCGCCAGAGGAAATCAGGGTAATAGAGATATCTCTATATCACAGACAAGTAGTCAGCTAGTGTCGAGCAGGGGAACGTAGATCATAGCACTATTAAATAAAAATACCTGTCGTGGTAGGATCCAAACTGGCAAACTTCTCCCAAGAAACACCTCAAACTCAATATCCTTCCTTTAACTCAGGTGATGCGACGCCGAGAACGGGCTGCGGCGAACTGCATACCGCGGCAACAGCATTTCGAGGTCAAATTCATTCAAATGGAAGGTCGAGGTCGGAAGTCTGAAAGGAGCGGCGACCGACCTTGATGATATCGACTGGGTACGTCACGTGCAGGCTTTACCCGAACAGGCTGTTTACAATT
The DNA here is from genome assembly GCA_022345685.2 of Nothomitra cinnamomea. Lineage (NCBI taxonomy): Eukaryota > Fungi > Ascomycota > Geoglossomycetes > Nothomitra > Nothomitra cinnamomea. The sequence goes on along the minus strand of JAJDMX020000157.1, from coordinate 73,135 downwards.
CCAACCTCTTGAAGCGCTTCTACGACCACATAGACGGGTAATGACCACGACCATTGTTGTGAGTAGTGCCCGTGTGTCGCCTGTGTTTCGGATAAACGGCATTGTAACCACGAACGCATGATCTACGCGCATATAGTATGTAATCCATACTATATGCGATGACCGGAGGCTGCTGGTTCCAGCCCCTATCCACTCCTTTTTTTTCGCACTCTGGAGAGTGCCAATAAATGTCTTGTTGTTGCAGGCTTATGAGTTAGGGGTAGTATTGTGGTAGCAAGGCACAAAAATAAATTGAATTGTGACTAGCCAGCTAGGCTACAAGATAGGTATATCTAGGTACCTTAAATGTTATTCTAAGTTTGCATGGTAAATCTCTTAAATAGAAGTCAGAGATAATCATATAATTGTTCTTATTTAAATAAAACTTAAGCAGTAGCCAGCTGCTTCCTGTGGTAGTGCCACAAGTATATTGCTAACATATCTATAAGTAGAGAGCAGCACTTCAAAGTTAGTTAAAGCTATATATACTCAATATAATTATTTTATACCTTTGTTATTTACCTTCAATAACCATAATACTTATTTACTAATTCTAGTGCAATAATATTGCCATTCAAGAACTTTGATGAGAGTTTACCAATATTCTAATATTTACAGTTTACTAAAGTAAAAAAAAAAGCAATAAATTCAAAGTTTAAGTAAATTGAGTTAAGAGGAAATAAGTTCTTTTTAAGGATAAATATAAAAGTTTACTGAAATATAAGAAAGTAAAAGAAAAATAAAATCTGGAGTAATGGAAATATAAGTATAAAAACTATACTTAAAGCAAATTGTACAATGTTCTTTATTATAAAAGACTATACTAAATATATTATAATTTCAAATGTTTTAAGCCTTTAAAATATTCTTAAAACTGAGAAATACCCTGCAAAGAAACTATATAGATGCTAAAATAGCAATCAAGTGCCAAATATCATTTTTTCAAATAATAGAGTACTTATTAAAGTTACCATTCTTTCTTCATCTTAAATAACCTTTCTACTACTTCAGTATTAAGGTCAGCCCTAAAGCCAGCCTTTCTGATTGCTAAAACAGTGTGAACAACATTGGGCCTAATGCTAAGTGCTGTTGCAGCGACGTCACAAAGCTCAAAGGTAAAGGTCAATAGTATATGGAGGCTCAAAACTACTATATGTGATAAACTAAATTTTAATGGCTTAAGAATGTCGATTTCTAGTATAGAAATAATCACTGCTTCTAGGAGAAGCAGCCTCTTGGATTTACATATACATGTCTCTTGGCATACTAACCACATGTGGTATGACGGCGCACCACTGCCGAGCCATAACCATAGTCTTCACCTCTTAGGGCTTCACATTACATTCAAGTAACTTTGTAATTATTAAGTATCTTCTACTCTCTATCTTTTTACTTTTTCTCTCATTTTATTTCAGTAATATAATCTTTTAACTTTAGCAAAAACTTCTTTAAATCTCTTTATATAAACTTTCTATTTTGTTTAACAACTCTCAACTAAAACCTTAGCATATTCAATAAGAAGTAGAAGTAGATACAACTTGGATTAATAAGTTTAATTAAAGCAAATATACTTACAGTGAGAATCTACATCAAAAGACAAAGTATTTACATTACTAAACTCAAATATATTTAATATATAGAATGTAAAGAGATAACAATCTAGCCTTACTAGTCTTTATAGACTCTTAAATCAATTATCTTTTATTTCTTCTTACCATATATCCTAGATTTTAGAATAAGGAGTTAACTCTTGAATCAATATTTTACATATTTCCTTCTTATACTTTTATGCTAGTAGTATAAATGTCTACTAATAAAGCTCAGTCAATATAAAGATTTAACTCTAAAGTTTCATCTTCTAGTTTGTCTTAATATTCAAGTACGTGATGAGGCGTTCTTGAGATGACCATGTAATAATTATATTGATCATGTATATTAAGATAGTAAAACAGTCTTATTGTAACTATATCGAAAAGTATCTTGGACGATGATTCTTGATATAAAGCTTTCTTACTAAACTAATAAGATATTCAATGAAGAGAAAAGAAAAGATATTTTCCCTGAGATCTCAATATAGTTTTTATAGCCACCTCTTCACTGATTTCTTGGTAATCTACCAATAAGCGACTCATACTATTTAATGTATTCTCTTCTCAATGTGACTTATATATGACTTATGCCAAGTTCAATAATAAAACCTAAGTTACCATGACTCACAACTCTTTATCTATACGCAAGCTGCCTACTATATTTAGTTGACATATTTTTCAGCTGCCAAGTGTCCCTCAGCTCTCTTAGTCCTATCTTCATAATCAACAGTTCTGGGTTTGTGAGTCATAGGGACTTTTGTTAGTTAATAGTTTCTTAGCTAGGCTGCTTAGTAGTTATGTGACTAGCTAAGGTTATTGTCTTAACTAAAGTATAAATGATTTACTAAGTTTGCTATAGGTTACACTTCTAGTACTGAGAGCACTGATTGTGCAAACTCCGCTTTAATCCTCACTTACTCTTAGTAAATACTATCTATCTTTATATTTAGTTCATTCTTACTAAGCTGTATATGCTATTCTTAGTCTTATGATACTGTGATGTAACTCAAAAATAGCAGTACCATTTCTGTATCTATGATATTCTTGGTGAGACTTAAGATGTTCATAATAGCTAATTTTAACTGTCATTATTATATAGTCAATCTCTACAAGTCTATAAATATTTAGCTAGAGAGAGTAGTATATTCTATTAACAAATACATCAAGTGGCTAATATCAATCAATTATTAAAGATAACCTAGTCTGAAGCTTTATTAGACAGTAGGAATAAGGGCATTACTTTGAATAATATCTTAAATTAATTACTTGAAAGTAGTTAAGAAAGCTATTCTTTGAAGTTTACTACAAATGGCATTAAGCTTTCAGTATTACTTTGAGGATAAGCTGAAAGCCTTAATAATCTAAAAGAAATATATAGTAACTGTATCAAATTCTAAAATAGTACTAAAGATTTTTAGAAGTATCTTATATTAAATATACTAATTCTGGAACTTGCATTATCTAGTTGTTTATATATAATTGAAGTTGAATATAAAAATATTTTAATTATAATTAAGGAGAAAAGAGAAAGTAAGATCTTGAAAATATATTTAGAAATAAAGTAGATAAGTTAAAAAGTAATAATATTAGTTCATTTCAAAAATTCAGTGAAGTATTTAGTAATAAAATATATTATATAAAAAGTAACTCTAATTTAATTTAAAAGTTTAAGCAATTACTAGATAAGAGAATAATTGAGTTGAAAGTAAACGCTAAATTAGTTTAAGATTTTGAAAAAAAGTTGCACTGTCTTTGAAAATTGATAGATTTAATAATTGAAATACTTTAGTAAAAGGAAATTATTATTACTTTATTGAAGAAAGAAATTATTACCTCAGATTTAAAATTTCAGGTATTGAAAAATACATATAAAGTTAATTAAGATATTATCAAACAACTACTTGCAAACATAAAAAAAAATATAGAGACTTCAAAGGTATAAAGCATATAGAAAAGTTATTTTAAGAATTTTGACTAATTCTTATAAAGGCTAAAATAATTAAATCAAACTAGAGAAAGTTAATATTTAAGCAAGAAGTATAGTTTGAATGCCAATATTAAGAGAATCCTATTAACTTATTAAAATTTAAGCCAAATAAGTACAAGAAGAATCTTTATTTAAACTAAATTATTTTAGAAATAAAGTTTGGCAATTTAATTAGTAGATTAAAATATTGTTGAAATAACTAGAATGTCAATAGGTCTCATATACTAAGAAAGCTATACCTCTTTAATACTAGTTTATTAATTCAAAATAATTGTTTTAAGAGAATTAGAATATAATTTCCAGGGTAACAGATTGTATTTAGTAATAATTATAATGGTAAATTTTCTTTAATACAATTACTTAAGTTTTTCTTTAACAATAATATTAAAGCTACTTAAGTATACTTATGGGGAGTAGCTCATAGTAAGAAATGAGCAAGGCTTAGTAAGAAATGTTCATGATATATAATTATTAGCTAAATTCTTATTAATAAAAGCTTATAAATTAAGAAGCAACTAAGTTGTTTAACTAACCTACATTACTTACTTTAGATATATAATTAGTATAATGTCTATTTCAGCAAGAATGAATAGAAGCTACTATAGAATGAAATATTTAAAGAATTGATAGTAATATAAAAATGAGGGTTTTGTAATTTATTAAAGCAACTTTTGCAAGTTAGTTCTTAGATTTTTAAAGAAGAAATTCTAGCATTTTAGTTATATAAAGTTATATAAAGTTATTATTATATTTCATTTACCTTAATCTCTCCTGTAGGATATACAGGCTACCATTACTAAAGTTTATCTTTTTTAAACCAATTTACAAAGTATTATTATATATAGAAAGTTTTTACCTTGTTAAGGTTTAAGGTATTCATTTTGTTCATAACCCCTATTCTGGGGCCACTCTAGAGCTCTTGATGTGAATTTTTTTAATATTTCTATGAAATTAAGTACTGTGTCAAGAATGCTATTTTTGATTGTTTATTCTTTTGTTCTTTCTTGATTATTATGAGGTCTACCTTGAAATATCTCTGTAATGCTATTTAATATGTTTTCTATTTTATTCTGAAGTTGATATCTTATTTCCTGAAGGCTTGAACAGTTTATTAGGATATGTACTACTATCTCTTTTGCTTTATATTTATATTTGTCTTCTTTACTAAAGTGGTAAATTTTAGCATTAGTGATTAGCTATAAGTATTTTGTTCTGAGCTATATTGATATGCATACTCTATTCTGCTATTGAGGTCCATAGAGCTTTTATGTATACTTTGATAGTAATTCATTATTTATTCTCTGCAGATATTTCTCTTTATTTGCAGAGTACTATTTCTTTGTCCATTCCTCTACTATTTGTTCTCTATTCTATCTCTTTTGTATAAAGAAGAGATGGTAAAACTGATGTATTTTCTCAGAGCTGATTACTGCTTTTGCTAGTTTGTTTACTATGTCATTTCTGGAAATTTCACTATAATTAGATATCTATAAGAGATATAGTTTTGACATTTGTGTCTATAGACTTTCTACTTTACTGAGGATATTGTGTATTATTTACTGGTCTAGTTTGTCTGATAAGTTCATTATTACTTGTATTGCTAATTTGCTATCACTTGTGATAGTAGTAGACATTTCCAGTATATATATTTTAGTATTTCTCTTTAAATGTACATTTTGCACCATAATAATAATGCAGTATATAGTGATGAGTTTAGCTATATAGACTGACTAGTACTTCTTTGAGCTAATATTAACTTACCAAGATCTTTTAATTGTGTTGTTTTGATTTAGTATTATTATAACAACATCTAAGTTAAACTTTTTTGAAGTATTAAAGTGGATTATCTTTTTTAAGGTGTTTTTGAGATAGATAATTTTCTGGATGACTTTTTCTTTATCTTCAATGTTAATTATTTTGAAAGCTAGTTATTTCTATAGTTCAAGTAATTTTGAGTGAATCGTTTCTAAATTCTAAATAAAATTTAAGTTTATCATTCTGATAGTTCTAGTTAATAGAAGTTTAGTATAAGTTTCTTTTCATATACATCTTTTTCTATTTGTTCTAGAATTTTTTGCACTAAATATTTTTTAAGGAGTATGTACAGGTTAGCAATAATATTCTGTACTTGTTACTTGAGTTAGAGCTATGTTGGGAGAATATGTGCCTTTACTTTTAGGGTTTGTATAGCAACTATTTTGAATACTAAGAGGATCTTAAGTAGAGTTACTCTTTATATAGTATTAAATGTTTTAAAGTACTCTTTGTCTTTTTGGGAGTTATGCTAGACTATTGATGTGTAGTTTATCTTTTAAATTACACATACTTAATATAACTGTCTCATTAGGGTTAAGTGTAGGTATTTAAGGCCTTTTATACCAAGGATAGCCTTGGTGGCTTTCTTGACTATTTGCTGTACATATTGTTTCCACTTTATTTCCTAGTCAAATATAGTACCCAGAAGTTTGGCTATTAGAGATACTTTGATAGTCTTCTCGCTTATGTTGATTTTGCCTTTATTTAAGTTTTTCTTTCTTGTTAGGTAAATAAGTTCTGTCTTTTCTGTTATAAAGTATAATTCTGTTCTCTTTACTCATTCTTCAATGTGTGAGATATTTTCTTAAATTTTTCTAATATTTTCCTCAGTGAATAGTCCTGCTCTTCAGTGAAAGTAGTTGTCAATATATGCTGATACCTTACCTTTCGTGTCTACTGGCTGGTCTACAAGATCTGAATTAAAGAAGATAAAAAGAATTAATAACAGTGGTGATCTTTGTGCTAGTCCTGCATTCTCGAGAGATATTACTTCTGTTTGAAAGTCGTTGAATTTGATGCTTGCTGTTCTCTCTTCTATGAAGCTTTGTATCCATCTTCTCGATATTGTGTGAATTCCGCATTCTTCTAGATGGCTCTTAAGTCACGCGATTTTCTGAATGTTATGGCCGTTGGCCTTCATATCATTGTCTTTCATAATTTTCAGAATACCCTACGCTTCTTCGTCCGGCAGCGAAAACTCCTTGGTTTGGGTACGGTATACCACCACCCTGAATCAAGGTTTGACTATTTTTGTGCCATTGCCTAGCTTCTCAAGCCATTCCGCATTCGTTTTAGCTGTCTCCGCGGAGCATTGGTCCTTAAAACTGATCACATATCCTGTTTTAGTTGTCCCAATTCTGGCCACTTGTACTTCCTTTGTTGTGTCTGTCCGCCAGAGCTTTCCGAATGTGGTTGTTGGCTACCTCAGTGGGGAGGTATCGGGTGAAAGTTGCGTCATTGTTATCGTATGGGTCAGGGCTCGGTCGTGTGCTGATCCGAAGGCAATTGGGTTCCTTGCTTTGACTTTTGAACGCTGAGAAGCTTTCGCTTGATTCATTTGTGTTACGGCTGGCCGCTACTGATGCCCATGTCCTTGTTGAGGGTGGCGACACAGAGAGGGCGCTGAGCTGCATTTGCAGGGTATGGATGACTTCTTGAAGTTCGGTGTTTTGGGTCTTGAGGTTTTGCTGCTCTGTTTTGATCTCTAAGAGATCGGCTCTGATGTTTTCAATAACAGTATTCTGCTTCGTGATAGTTTCCTTGAGGCTTCTGGTCAGAGATGCGATGTCCCCAAGATTTATATCTCCGTTCTCGTGATGTGACGAGGATGGTATGCTGTTGCTTGGCGGCTGAATTGGTCTACTCCGGGTCGGCCTTGTCGTGGCATTTCACGGCTGATACGTCTGCTGGTTATCAAGGGCTTTCTGATTTTCATTCTCGATGACCTTCGTGCTTGGCTTTGGGCCTCTTTTCCCTAGTAGTGGTAGTGCTGGTGCTGGGGCTTCGCGGGTTGGTGTTACTGGGGCGAGTTCAGGGGTTGTGTTGACCATCGGGGCTCCGGGTTCGCCAACCGAAGGCTGTATGGGCCGCCTTGCAGCGGGAGCTGATTAAGTGTGTGAAAACGATGCAGTTAAAAGAATGTTCGATATAAAAAGTTCGTGCTTGGTACCCAGGGTTACGGTCGTTCCGTAGAGTACAGTCACTTCGTTGCATACAGTCGCTGGCGAAACCGGCTTCCCCTTCGAGTACAGTTGTTCAAACTTTCAACTCAAACGACTTGGTGCCCCACCTTACACATTCGGTAAAGTGTCAGATCTAAGACACACGTGGTTAATGGCGCTAATAGTACAGACTCTGGACAGCTCAGGTGGACCCCCTGCTGGCGCGAATCTAACAATTTTGTATGGGGAAATCCCAAGATCGTCGTGATCAACGGTCCACCCGATCCGTTCAAAGTCTGTAAGCTTGCGTAAGTAACGCTTCACAAAGGGTCTAGCCAGAGCGGCTCGGCCACCCTCCTTGCTAGGAGTATAAAGGTAAAGTCCGCTCGCAAGGAGGCGGGCGGGGAGGAGGTTAGAAAGTTAAGCAATGTCTATCTCAATGAAAGTGAGAGCGCCTGGTGAATGCCCTAGCACAAGAAGTCTCTCCAAAACGGCTACCGCTGTTGCTCTAAAACCCGGGGGAAGCCAAAGAATTTCCTCCATACCATCGTTACATATCCACTCCCCCTTAACGAAGAGGCTACGTAAAGAGATAGGCTGAAGAAAATATAGGGAGCCTGGAATAATATGGCTAAGGTTAACTTGCCCTCGATCCGAGTTCAGGCACAACCCATCAGCCGAGAAATGCAGGTCCTCAATACGCGAATCAACGTTAATAGAGGTGTGAGCCGCTCCCGTCGCCGAGTCCCAGAGCTTGACCGTCTCGTCGTCCGACGCCGACGCGACCAGCTTGCCGTCCGGTGAGAAGGCCAGGGCCCTGACGTACGAAGTGTGGCCCTCGAGCGTGCTGCGGGCCGTTCCCGTCGCCGCGTCCCAGAGCCTGACCGTCATGTCGGCCGACGCCGACGCGACCAGCTTGCCGTCCGGCGAGAAGGCCAGGGCCGTGACGACCCAAGTGTGGCCCTCGAGCGTGCTGCGGGCCGCTCCCGTCGCCGCGTCCCATAGCCTGACCGTCTCGTCGTCCGACGCCGACGCGACCAGCTTACCGTCCGGCGAGAAGGCCAGGGCCGTGACGCACGAAGTGTGGCCCTCGAGCGTGCTGCGGGCCGCTCCCGTCACTTGGAAGGGGTAGCCAAATGTTATCTTGTTCTCAGCAAGTACATGGTCAATTTAAAAGTCAAGAGCTGTCGAATCTGACAAGATTACCTTTAAAAAGCTGAAGCCAAGGATACTTTGACGAAATTTGACGTAAGATTTCGAGCTACAATACATTCTGTCACTAGACTTTGGGCCGCGTCTTTATATTACAGCAGGCGAGCCAATCAACGTACGAGGTCTGGTGAAAGGGGGAACAATATGCGATGCATGCAAGAATTGCAGCATTTGTTCCGGTTCATTCGTCAACCTCGAACATTGGCCAATGCTCCAGTTCAGTCGTCGATACACTGGTGCATTAGTGAATAAAGGCGCTATCTCATTAAACCGTTCAATGGCCACTGGACTAGTTTACTCGTCTAAATACATAACTAGTTAACGAATCACAATAGTGTCACTGGTAGGCACCAAACGTTGCAGATGCAGCCATGTTCCCTTCCCCTGCATCTTCTCCAGTGGTATTTGCACGTCTGCGCTTATTCCTAAGGACATAGGAGGTATGCTCTGAAAGCTCTCCAAGGTTTCCGCAGTTATGCTCGTCACTATGACAATGAACAGAGCATTTCGCCGCTTCTTTGACATAGTGGAAATGCCTATTAATAGTACAATTATCTTTACACTGGCACGAAATGCGTACTCTATCACTAGTAGAGTCTATTTCTGCAGCTTTTCGAAGAGTTATCTTTGTTCTAATGTTGGGTATATCAAGGCCATCAGCCACGGACTTTAGTATACGGTTGAGCTCCTTCGAGGGGAACAATCGGTCCAGAACTCCGTATTTGCATTGCAATTCATACCGATTGTAGTGAGGATGGCTAAGTACATGGCAAACCATTCGTCTGTTGTCTGTGGAGGTGCTTATGTCACGCGGAATCTTGACTGTAACCATATCACCAGCTTCACAATCAATTCAAGTCGTTCAAAAGATCAGAAAAAGCGTAATTTTTTTTTAATTGCTTGGTTTAGTTCCAGACTGTGACGGCTGCGAGATTTACCCCTGTTAAAGTGCCCAACGAAATCGGCTTCACCCTTTGGTTCACACAAGAAAGTCAGGGCCCACTAGGGGGGCAGGGGCACGGCGGGCTCTTAACTACAAATGGCTAGCGTCTGGGCAGAGGTTCAGAAGGGTACCTGGCCGCAAGTCCACTTTGTTAGCTAACTGCACTGCCACTTTTGATCCCACGGCTGCGCCTTCATCCTGCACAGTTTTCATGTTTTGTTTTGCCTTGTCCTCGTGATGTTATTATGATTCACTGCTGCTCAGCGTCCAATACGCCACTTTATTGGCACTGCAGGTTCCCCTCTTGTCCAGACCGGCCTTCCCCTCTTGTCCAGATCGGCCTTCCCACCTCGTCCAGATCGGCCTTCTCCTCTTGTCCAGATCGGCCTTCCCCTCTTGTCCAGACCGGCCTTCCCCTCTTGTCCAGACCGGCCTTCCCCCCGCGTCCAGATCGGCCTTCTCCTCTTGTCCAGATCGGCCTTCTGGACTTAATTTCACTCTTGCAGAAGCTGAGGCTTCAGAATAAGCTTAGAATTGGCTGTTGCTTGTTCCATCATGAAGGATGCCGACTATCACAAGATGATACTGAGTTTAGAGTAAGCCGCCATGATTACAGCAAGCTGAAGATATTTTGAATTAACGAGTATGCGAAACAATGTTGGAGTTGTTGGGGTTGGGCGATGTGGTGGCGAACCCACTCAACATGGTGCGAGGCCACACAACCACAAGTGCCACAAGCAGTATATAGAGGCCAGCGATGGCCATAGTCTAGAGAATAGATTAAGCGTCTCCTAGCGATCCTTTTGCAACAATAAATATTGCTCGCTGCCTGGATACTTTGAAAACTTCTCTGCATATTATTCTCGTGGTTTCGTCTTTATTTTCCGTCACCTGCCGTCTTTTCAGTCCGAGTCGTCACTATGAAATTCTTAACTCCATCCCTCACCTTCTTCGCTATATCCCCAGTGCTGGGATCTCTCGCAATGTCCCCTTGGGCCAATACGCTCGTGCGCCGCACCGGCGAGTGCTGGCCTGTTTTTCTTCTATATCCTACTCCGGGCGTTGATCAACCCTGCGGGAGTGGTTATGTCATTGGGAACTGCAATTGCTGTCGAGGTGGCCAGATCGGATGTATCAGTCCCGCAGTCTGCGCCCTCGGGTCGTTTGGCATCCATATTTGTGTAATCCCTGGCTCTAGTACTGCACAATGCGCAGCTGGAGAAGAAGCCTGCGGAACTCGATGTATGCCCGTGGGGGCAGATTGTTGTGGCACAGGAGCGACATACTGCCCAGCCCCTGAGCACTGCGGCGCCAATCCGGACGGCTCTACTGGATGCTTTACAAGTGTTCAAGCTGTTACAACTTCATCCAAATCAACCCCCAAAGCTAGCACCAGTGTTAGTGTTCAAACTAGCTTTCCATTGTCGAGCATCACGCCAAGTTCTCATACAACTACAACAACAAGCAGCATCTCGACTAAAAGTAGCATCTCGACCGAAAATAGCATCTCGACCAAAAGTAGCATCTCGACCAAAAATAGCAACTCGACCAAAAGTAGCATCCCGACCAAAAGCACCACGGCCGGAAATGGTGCTTCAGCATCTCAAACAATGCAGTCTTTGGGCACCAGTATTCAAAAGAGCTCCTGGGGTGTTGGCGGTGCTTTTGTCATGCTTGTCATAATTCTCTTTTTATCCTAACACCAATTAACTTATATAGGCATACGGTATTGCTTGCCGTCCGCTATGCCACATGTGCAGTATCAACCTAACTAGATCTAATGGAAACCGTTTCCCCATTCAACTTAAGTTGTCAAGATACATAACTAGTCACCCAGCATCCTCTCCTGGCCGAGCGAATCAGGCGAAGATAGGAACGCGCCCAGAAGCTTAGGCAGTACAGGGTTCCCTTTTATTATAGCAAGGTCCTCGGCTTTGAGCTTTTCGATATCGTTGTCTTTGTATGTACACCGCTTCTGCCTGAAGCCCTTGAATGTAGTCTATCTGCCCGTCAGTATCTCCTTATTTCATCGGTGGTAGACATCAACTTACCGTTCTCCTGGGGAGACTTAGTGGCTGAGGTTGTTTCTCAGGCTTTCTTCACTCTTTGGGGCTCAATTTCCTTTCCTTGTCACTAGTCAGTAGTCCCTCTGTAACTAAGGAACGGCCCCCTATTGCTTCCCACATATCGATCAAGGTTAGGCGTCTTACGAGGCGCAATTGGAGGCCTACATCTCTTCTCAAGGCTTGCATTCCCCTTCATCTCCATCACGTCATTTACGTCTTTCCGTTCCTCTCGCTCGTACAGAGTATTGAGCTCCCCAATTCACCATATGCAGGTAAAATACCTTTTCGTGGACTTAGCTTCACGATGTGTATGCTCACTTATTGACCCCCGTTGTACGTGTCCACCTGTTCAAGATATGTTGGATTTGGCGCTGACTTGCTTCAGGGCTGTGAGAAGACGAGCTAAGAAGTCATAATAGACGTTAGCAGTACTGTAAGAAAAGTTTTCATCCGCCTTAGTCTGGGCTATTTCACAATTCTAACGTAAATCTGCTTTAATGGAATTATTCGTTTTAAGTCTTCGTTCATCTAAGTTACAAATTCAAGCACACATATTTACCAACGATCCGTAGCTAATTTGAGAAACGCTGCTGAATTAAGTTCACACAACGCCTTTTGGAGGGTCCTCTCTCCTCAAGGTGCAACGAGGCTCTCTTCTTCCCTGCAGCGTCTGCCCTTGGACAATTGCACTTTCGGTACACAGCTTGCTCAAGGCTCCAGTGATCAGGTCTTCCAAATTCAGCGTCGAGCCTTTGCTGTTGCATAAACCAGGGCATCGGATGAGGGAATCCACTAATCTTTCGGCAATATAACGGGTTCAGTCGAAGGGATATAGTTACCATCTGCTCAGGGTGGTATACGTGAAATTTGACTGCCTTCCTATAGGATCCACATCCTGAGCACAAGTCGCCCTCATTCATGTGACCTAGGGTAGTATCGAGGCTAGTAACGAACCCAACGGATGGAAACTTTTCCGCCAACGGACCGACTAAGGCGCGACTGTCTGGGCTCCGGCATCGTATGGTTCCGCGGCATTCATACCAGCCTCTTTGGGGAATTGGTTTTCCGTCAAGCTCGAAGAAGAACGAGGATGACCAGAGTGCCCGCGCAACGCCTGGGGTGTCGTCGTGCGTACTAAGGTAAAGACGTACCGTTTTTCGAAGCTCATCCATGCAGTCTACGTCGTCTAGTTCTGGTTCTTTCTCCAGAGACATGTTGAGCCTAAAGTAGTTGCTCCTAGCGTCGTCATCGAGCCGATTCCAATGGTCGATCCAGTTATTCTGTCCACTCAACGAAGCCATGAAGGACCGGAAAAGACGAGGTATATATCCGTCTCTGAGGCCACGTCTCGTGCGGGGAACTTTTGGCGAGTTTGGTTGTCGAGCATAACCAGTGCCTACGGAGACCATCAAGTCAGGTTCCACATCCCAGAGAACTTGATTTTCCCAGTGGGCTGGATCTACAGGGTTATTATGTTTTCCCACACCTCCATCCTGGAGGTAGCCAATTGCGGGAACAAACATGGCCGGAAAGACCCTAGATGATGGAGTCAGCAAGTAGGACTACGACGTTGTCTGCAACTCTGGAAAACCTACGATAGGGCTGCAGAAGTAGATTGCGCACTGCATGGCATCAGCTTCCACAAAATAAAATAAAACGTTTCTACGGATCGAAACTTACGCCTCACGGATCAACACTTCGTCTGCCGGATCCTGTGGCCTGAAGTGCTTGTAACCTAGCGAAGCGTTAGAGGAGGCAAAACCACTCTGAATCGAACATACCGCAGTCTTTCCTCCGCATCGCAGCACCGTTGTAATTAGAGAATATACACAACGTGGCATCAGAGATGGTAGTGGCCGTCACGGCAACCTTCGTTCCCGATGGCCCAGACTCTACCACGTCAAACATCCGACGATCCGTTCTGTATACCTCCTTAGCGACGCCTCTAGTGCGTAAGGGTCATAGCGGCTGTCTGCTAGCCAAGAGGTAAAGAGATCGTGTATGCGTGCGCAGAGCGATCTCCTGGAGCGATTCCGTGGGACGAAAATACGTTTCGCAAGCCTATCGAACGTCGAAATGCAATGATTGATGCTCCAGCGGCCAAGGAAGAGCAGCAAAACGATAAGCCCTCCTGTCGCACGTCAGACCATCATCTTCTTTTTCCAGACGACTAATAGACTTACCGGAGCTGGTCCCCAAGGCGAAGTCAAAGTCGTCCTGAAGGGGGTAAGGAAGGCCCATGGTCCGCTCCAAAGTCTCAAGAAATTCTAGAGACATAGCTCCCCGGATACCTCCCCGGTCAACTGTGAGTAAACGAGTGCCGGCTGTTGGAGGCTTCAGTCTAACTGTGAGCTTTGAATCCGACTGACACAAGACGCAACCGAACATGTCAAAGTGATATTCAATGCCGGGCCTCGCTTCGCCAAAGATACAGACGCATGTATCGCACATGGCATGCCCACAATGCAGAACATGTTCGGGTTTCCTGCGGAGACAGGAAAGACAGGTTTTGTTCGTCTTCACTCGTGTCCAGTCCAGCCCGAGCGACCTCAAGTTGTCTCGGTGAAACTCAGAAGAAGAGAGACCACCTGCCTCGATTCTAGAGAACATCATGATAACCTGCTCCTCGACCAACTGACACCAGTTTTCGGCTGGAACATGTTGAGTATCGTGCCTCTCTGGAAAGGCCTCCCGACAGGAATCCCAATAGAGTTTTCGAAAGACGGTTTGGGAATGGAAGCCTTGGAGGGGTCAGCCTGCGAACGACACGTGAATCAGGAGGCTTACGATGCATTCCGGGAGGAAAAGCATCCATTAAGGTAGCAGAGGCGACAAAAGACACAATCGAATCTAAAGATACTCCATCATCCAGGCAAAGTCGCAGAAACGTACTAAGGTGGAGTGAGAATTGCGAGTCCTCCTCGTTTTTTTCCCTGGACACACGGACAAAGTCAAATGGATCGCCGGCCTTTGCGGCGGTCTGCCTTAAGGCGCTGTCAAAGAACGCACAGAGGTGAATTGCGGAGAACAGAGTTCGGTCGGTGATCCGTGCTTGCCGAGCGACATCAGCCTCGCGCAGAAGCGCATCTTTCAGCGGCACATGCAGAGCGGTAGATGAGACATCAGCAATACCTAGAAGATTCACGATCTTCACGCTTGAGAAGGATTTTGAGATATCGGGAAGGAGTTCAATAAAACAACCACAACTGGGTTTGGAGTCCTGCGTGGTAACGATCACCACTCGAGGCCGAACCATGCTGAACGCAGGACCGATATTCACCCACAATGTCAAACGCTTGGCAACTCCATCTAATCCACCAAAGTCTTCGGCGAAAAGACACAAGACATCGGTGAACGCGAAAAAGAGTCGCGTGTAAAGTTATTCGTGACATCTTTTCTTGGATCGCGTTCGTCCGCCCAGTCAATCCTATACCTGGTTATCTCATGGCACAGCATCGGCGAACAAGATTGGCTTTTCTGTATCAGCAGTGATCGAATCAACGTGAAGATTGGCGATGCCGTGGCCGCGTCGCCTCGTGTGATTGTTTTCGGGAAAGAGCGCTCGAAGCGCCCTCGTTTTGGCGGTCTTTCTGACGAAAAAGAGCAGCGACGGATGCCGGGTCGTTGCCCGTGTCATACCGTCCCCGAGCCTGCGGAGTCGCGCTCCATATACGATGGACCATTCCTTCTGATCTTGGCATAGTTGCAACCATTCAATGTGTGCGCAAGATGCCATCTTCTTCAAGCATTTACACAATGACAAGGCGGGGCTGTCAATCGGTACATCGTTCCGGGGGTTTATATGGCAGTCGCTCCTAAATGGGGGCAATTGTTTGAGGGCGGCTGATTTATGAAGCAGCCATATTTTGGGGGGGTTTTTTTTTGACGGGCAGTCATCTTTGCGAGGCTCGATCCCATCGTGAAAGGTCCACCATGGAACCAGCGTAAAGGCGGTTTAGGCGATCAAGGCCAGGTTTAAATTCCTCAGGTACATGTACTTCTCGATACTCAATGGAAAGAATCATTGTTCAAGACAAGCAGACTCACTTTCGCGGAATGGCGAAAGTCAAGTTAAGGCATCTTAAGTTCGATACCCTTCTTACTCTTTTCGATTCAAGCAACGTCTCGCGATTGGTTAATATCTTCAAATTGGATGGTTGTGCTCGACTCGACCCAGACCACCATGTTCCTGCAGTTATCGATGAAAACCAACTGAAGAGTGCGCTCGGCCAGTCTCGCGCCTCTGAAGCTGATCTGCTAAAACCGCTGCAGACTGAGCCTCCAGAACTCTTTTTCCCCAGCGACTTTACCTTGACCTGCCTGCATGGCCAACACCATATTGCGGCGGCCCGGGAATTCCTTTTACCTAGAGATCAGTGGTGGATTGTTGATTTATATGTGTCTAGTCCGTCATTCATCTTCCCTTCTTTCTGCACGCGTTTCTTCAAGCCCACATGAGCAGGCATCTCGGAGAACACAAGAAGACATATTCATGAGGAATACTCCAACTCTCGTAAATTCTCTGACGGCGACATATCGACATTCGCTACTACCACCGACATGGTGATACATTCAGAGAGCGAAAATGGCTAGCTCGATTGAGTCTCAACAAACAGAAGACTATGAAGCAACTACAGAAGACTAGTTGGTTGGCTGCAGTCCTCGACCCACTTCTGATATATCCTGGGCTATGGCCAGATTTACAGCTTGGGTCCGTCCCTACAATATTGAGCTGGAAGTGTCCGCAGGTTTGCTGCCCGAATGACAAGTGTCACAACGCCCACTCATGACATCCTAGGAGGTCTCCAACTACCTAGAAGGCGTTCGTAAAACTTGGAGCGCCATCACCTGCCATGACGAGTCAATCGCCCCGTTTGTCGACGAAAGCACTGTTGAGCTCCTGCAGTCTCTAGCGCCCTCGTCCTGCTCCGGATACCGGAACTCGGCCCAGACACTAATGGAGACTCGGAAAGTATTCCCCAAGCTCCGAGATTCAGCCCTTCGGTCCAATGTGCTAGGGCAGTTACTTTCCATCAAAGGAATGGTGTTTTCTCTACACACCTTCTTTGAGGACACGAAGTGCCTTGAGCCAGTGGTGACGGTCTTAAGGGGCTTACTCCCCCCCAACTTCGAGGGACCGATTCGAGATGCAATCATAAAGAGATACACAGGTATCTCACAACAGGACGGTCAGTACTATGTCGGACACGGAGAAGATGATACACGGTTAGCTCCTGGGGGTGAAGCTTATGGCATATACTTCGGTTACCGCCAGCTTTGTCTCTACGCAATGCGACACTTTCCCAGCATGACCAATATCTCGCCCAGAATCGGCAAGAAATCTAGAAGAGAAAAACCGCCTGGAGAATCTAACCAACGAATGAATCCTATAAGTCTCTGGCACAAGCTTGCTAAACTGGCACACACGCTAGGGTTTGACTCGGAAGAGATTCAACGACTTTTACCGGAAAATGCGGATGAGGATATGGTCCGCAACTCCCTTCACAAGCACCGACCTGAGGAATATTATGAAATCGATCACAACGTCTTTGAGGCAGAAGTGCAACGACAATGCGAAGCACTTAAGAAGTTTAAACGGCGTCGACTGGATCCCTCTACTCCGAAGATTAGCGTTGACTTTGGGGGGCTGCCTATTAGTGAGAGATGCGGTAAACCAGACGAGGACTCTCATGACTTTGACAAGAAGTACTTGTTTCTGCCTTCGCTTTGTGAGCTTGAAGAGGATCGTACTCCTAAGAGGGATATCACTTCATTTGCCGTCAAGCGACTGATTTTCTTCGCCTTTTTCGGTGATAACTTTCCTCCCGATGGGCAACGCATCCAAAATAACACTGAGTACGCTGTCCCCTCTGAGCAATGCGTCCAAAACAACATCGAGAACACTGTCTCCTCTGAGCAACGTGGAAACCCTTCTTCAACAGATGGCAGCCCTGCCATAACGGGCGTTCCCGCGGTCGAAGAGTCGAATGCGAGAGAGGCACGCCCAGAGACACGTCAAGCTCTCAGGTTGCCTGCCTCTACTGGGAATGATTCAGACACTGTCATGCGTGACCGCGCACGGTTTCGTCCTCGTCCTCATATAAACCGAAAATTTGGCAACATAGAAGAAGCCATCAAGGGTGTGTCACGCATATGCTTGCAAGAGAATGGAGTTGCCTTCTTTCAGATTCAAACGAAAGAACATACGACATCGGAAAACAATCATCAATCAGTATACCAAATGGCTGCTAAAATTTCTGAAGGGTGTTTCAACCACATCAAGATCAGTCGGCCACAGAAATTTGGCTACGTAGAAGCCGGTCGAATGGCGGCTGTCAAAGTTGAGGAGGTATATGATGTTGCTAATAGGGAAGGGATGGATTATCCACGAGTAATCATTTTGGTGGATGCATCGAAGGGATCATCTGAAGTTCAGGCGTTCGGGATGGAGTTTTCCAAATTCTGCAGTGCTGCAAGCAGTAGCCGAAGCGCCGAGAATCGAAAACGCACGGTTATCCACCAAGATCCAAGTGCAAAAGAGTATCGTCAGAGGGGGGATTGTTTATTAGTTTAAATAAACGTGTTTTCCTAACAGCTTCTCTCACCCTTGACATCTACCGCTCGATTTCCCACTCCCAACCTCATGTATTTCTCTACGCGCCGCTCCCGAAGGTTTCTTGTGCTGGAGAATGAGGTGATGTTTGCATTGGACAGTCTTTGGCGCGGTTGCCGTGAGAAAGTTGGGAGGAAATGTCTCTTACTGGCCAGTCGTTGGCCAAATCTCCTGCTTGGGGAGAGTGTTTAGGAGTCGATGTTGGAAAACCAGAGTTGGCGTTAGAAACGTCATACTCTTCTTCCATGATCGTGTCAAGGATATGCAACTCCCTCTTACGCGGCTGTACAAACAGACATTCGCAGAGCATTGTGACAACCCTGTATGCAACGAGCTATGCCTCTCAAATGATATCTTGTACCCGGTAATCTATGGAAGTGTAGTCTAGGAACGAGAAACTGATGTAAAGAACGAATTGATCTGGTATATTATGAGAATATTCGACCGTGAGTGATGAATTGATAGAGAGATATGACTTGCTACAGCAATTTATTTGAAAGCTAGAACACGAGTGACGAATCGGTGGCTTAATACTAGACCACCATTCAAAGAGTGATATGATCAATCATTGATAGATCTGCGTACACAAAGTCATCTAGACGCAGGGGAATCTTTGCCACTCACCCATGACTAAGCCATGCTCGTGGGAACCTGGAATTCGTATGAATATGCTGACCGTACGAACAACAAGCTCGTACGAATGTAGGGCTCTTGCGATCGCCACATTCGTGTGAAACCCCCAATCGTATGACCACTTTGATCGTGCAAATACCTAAATCGCACGAACTGCGAATTCGCACAAATTTGCCTATCGTATCCACATAGCTTTTTCTGGGCAACCCCCACGATTTCTATACGTTTTCTGCTCGACCATCCCACACTTTTTCCTGGCCCGCTCTACACTTTCCGTTAGATTACCCCTCAATTTTCGTAGGCAAACCATACATTTTCTGCACGGTTGCTCTGTACTCTCTGTAGAGTTACTCTATACTTTCTACAGCGTTACCCTGCGTTTTCTGTAGGTCATCTCTGATTTGGGTTGGTCAATTCTATGCTTTCTATGCGAACTGTGATATGCCCAAATTTCCTACTTCCTGTGCGCGGTTGCGGGGGTTATTTCACACTTATTAGGGGATCTTGAATGCTTGACTTTGAGTGAAAGTCAATACGGAAGGTTCACCGATGATCCACCCCTCACGGGGGAAGACAATTCGGATCACAGAGGATTCACCACACCACCTAGAAAAGCGCCAGCAAGGGTCTACCACCCACCGCTGGCTATGACCCAGCGTCAACCATCGCCCAGCTTCGATATCCACCCAATAGATCACCCAGGAACCAGCCTTTCACCGGGGGAGTCACCATGTCACACGCGAACCAGCAATCCAGCCAGTGTCGATCAGGCCACCTAGAATCCTCCACCTAGGTTGACTCTAAATCCACACAATGCAGCTCCTGGGAGGCCTGGTGGACTGTGCTGAGATCGGACAGCTTGCTGCGTACTGCTTCAGCAATGGCAGACAGCAATATATTTGTTGTAGTAGAACCAATTGACTAAACTAGCTAATATCCAAGGCTTGCGCCTAGTGCTCGTCCACATGTTCAATCTCATTCAAATATTACCGCGGCTTGCTGAGAAACACCCTACCAGCATCTCTGGTGATGGCTAATACAGTGTGGCATGCTACATGGCCTCGGCATCACTTTTCATGGCACCAGTCGAGCCGCTTCATGTCAGCTGCTCTCAGACCGTGGTCCCGATAGAGTAACGTCGTCGAGGCGATCTGCTAGTTCCGAAATAGCTCTGTAAAAATCAAGTGTCCAAGGGAGAAGATCGTCCAAATACGCTTTGGTTTCAGCAACGCACTTTTCAACTGCAAGTCTAAGTTGCTCTACTTGACCTTGCAAATTTCTGAGCTCAGCGGAAACGTCAAGCGAAACCTGGGATGGTGTGTCCGGAGTGTGGTGGACTTGTGGCTGTACGAATGGATCTTCCGTACCCTCCACGTTGGCCAGGTTTGTTGAAGGCCATTGGAAAGGTTGGGTTTCATCCGCTGTGCCGCAAGACTGACCCCCTGTCTCGTAAGACTGATCCGCCACGCGATATGACTGTTCTGCTGCACCGTAGGACAGGCCAAAAATGGCGGCATATTCGCCCCCGCTTCCAAACCATCCGTTAATCTCAGGGTCTGGCCTGCCTATGTTGTCGCTCTTTCTAGTCGATTCGTAATTCTGGACGGTCGTTGATTCTTGCGTTGAGTTCTCCTCGAGTATTCCTCGGATTAAGTCGTCAAGGCTTTCATTATTGGGGGTCCTTTCCATCGTTTTTATCCTTTGCCGTTTTGGCTTTGAAGAGCTTCATACTGGCCACAGGAAGAGCTTTTATACCCAGAATTGGAGTCCCGGACCCACCTTTGACCCTCTAATCTTCCATTCCCCTCACCTCCCCCGCCCAGGATGCAATATTTTGGTGCCCTACCTTGGTCTCAGTCGAGTTTTGCACGCGCCGATCCTAGGCGGGCGCAAAAAGGATGCATATACAGCATACTCTAGATCAGTTAACCGCCACCACCAACACGATTTGCACTCGTGGCGGATATGGATCCACTATAAAGGGTCACTGAGGAACAGCGCCACCTCTTCACACCGACACCGGCCCATCCAAGACATGCTACCCAAAAGAAGCCCATACACACGGGAGGAGGAAGAGCTCCTTGAAAGGATTAAGAGAAAAAGTCCCTCCAGGACATCCTGGGACGACATTAGAGCTCTTTACAACAGTGCGTGTTGTGATATGCCTTTCCGCCAGCATCGGAAGATCCCTGGACGGCTGGAATGGGTATTGCGATACCCTTGGATAGCTGAGTGGCGGAACGCCACCTCAGCTCTCATGGTAAAGGGGTTCTCGGTGAGACCGAAGAACTTCGGGGATCGCCGATATGGCTGTAGACAGTCATATATAAGTAGTTCTCTTGTTCTGCGTAGTTGATCTACAGTCAAGTTAATTTAATATTATTCTATGCCATAGCTCCACCTAATCTATCGTGATCGCAATTCCAACTCCGCAATAAGCATAACCTACAACACTGTTGGATCTCGGAATCGCGAGGCGGAGAGTCGATGCCCTCGAAGAAATGGCAAATGCAAAGGATCCACAGATGTCTTTCGAGGCACAAATACTCAAAGCGATAGATGAGAATGCCGAGCTGCAGCGGCGTCTTCTCGAAGCTGAGATTAGAGCGGCGGAGATTGAACATTCTCAACTTGAAACCCGAACTCAACTGGAAAGTGCAAAAGAAGAGATGGCCAGCATTAAGCAAAGTATCAATACTAGTTCTTCTGAAGATCTTCATGATAGGAAAAACAAAAGGAAACGAACTAAGAGGTTCGGGAAAAAGGGGAGTTA
This sequence comes from Nothomitra cinnamomea, assembly GCA_022345685.2. Classification (NCBI taxonomy): domain Eukaryota; kingdom Fungi; phylum Ascomycota; class Geoglossomycetes; genus Nothomitra; species Nothomitra cinnamomea. The sequence continues at coordinate 51,303 of JAJDMX020000157.1, read as the reverse complement.
GAGGGAACCCGCCCAGAGAGAGTTGACCAGAACGGTATAAACGCGCAGTATTGTAATTAATTAATGTCTTACATTGACTTCGTCGGAAAATTTCCAGTCCCTATGAGCTGCCAGTACTGCCATGCGAACATGTGGGATAAGGCATTGAGGACCTGGTGACTTCTTCAAGAAGCTTGACTTGAGCACGCATGAGAGGAAGTGGAGGTACGAGGGACATGACAACGCGACGCACCTGCAGAAGAACATCACAAGTAGCAAACGCAGTATTCTTTAGGAAATTCTGCGCCCCGGGCGACCAGGCACCCGGGTCTCTCAGGACCAACGTCCGAGGTCTCTGCATGCCCGTTCCAATCTCCATCAACCGCATTACAAGGTGACCCAAGGCTTCGGTATCCCGCGTGTCTTCCGTTGATACCTTGTTTTCCACCGCCAATATGCTGTCAGCAACGTTTGCTGGCGACCAATTCAGTAATCTGATGCACAAGAAGATTGTATTTGTTGTGATATGCCTTTCCACCAGCATCGGAAGATCCCTGGACGGCTGGAATAGGTATTGCGATACCCTTGGATAGCTGAGTGGCGGAACGCCACCTCAGCTCTCGTGGTAAAGGGGTTCTCGGTGAGACCGAAGAACTTCGGAGATCGCCGATATGGCTGTAGACAGTCATATATAAGTAACTCTCTTGTTCTGCGTAGTTGATCTACAGTCAAGTTAATTTAATATTTATTTTTTTGCTATAGCTCCGCCTAATCTATCGTGATCGCAATTCCAACTCCGCAATAAACATAACTCACTGTTGGAGTTGTTGGGGTGGCGATCCCTCGCCACCTCAGCCCCTGAGTCATAGTGGCGATGTGGTGGCGAACCCACTCAACATAGTGGCGAGGCCACACAACCAGAATTGCCACATGTAGTATATAGAGGCCAGCGATGGCCATAGCCTAGAATATACATAAAGCGTCTCCTAGCGATCCTTTTTACAACACTCACAACAGTATTCAAGAGATGTGCGTACCAATCTTGACCGCCCCGTTCTTGGAGAGGAGGACGTTTTCAATGTCGAGACAATCATGGACGATGCCTAGCGTAAGCCGCAAATATGAAATACCCTTGAGAACCTGATAACGGTTAGTACCGCATGTTGGTTTCGCATCGGAAGACTTACTTCATGGCAGACAGCAGCGATATGAGGCTCCTCCAGTTCAATGGGGGAAGCGTCGATCTCAGCCAAGGAGGTGTCCATACATTCATAGATACTAAAGACTGATCCGTTGTAGAAAAAGGCCTCCTGAAGATTCACGATATTATCATGCGATGTTTCCGTCAGACGGGTTATGGAACTGCCGTGGAAACCGACAACGGTCTCTTTGATGGCAACTGTTGCGAAGGTTGAGTTCTTTCGATACGCAATTACCACCGGACCACCTTGGTTCGTCTCCAGAAATCCCTGGTAATAGTTATTCGGGTTATCCAATTTGCATGTAAACTGCGCAGCTTGTAGCTGATCGTTTCGCGCATTCACCAAAGATAACTGGTTAGTGTTTACCGGCAGTCGTAAAGGGTGTAGAACCTTTTGGTGACCCAATTTACGCCTAGGTTTAAAGAGGTTGATTTTGTTCTCAATTCTGTCGGCTCCATTTTTGTCGGCATTTCCATAAAGCAATGGACCCGATTCGGGCTCAGACTCCAAAGTGTCAGCTACAGCCTCGGGCTCATCGGTTCCGTCATCGTTGACGAATCGAGGAAACAGTGTATGCCTTGCAGAAGACATTGTTGGGCTGGCTGTCTCTCCTCAAACTGTGCCCTCACGCCTAAGTAGAGCGCAGTCAGACAGTATATCGAACCATATTAGTTATCATAGATCCATATCGTACAGCCACCAGTTTCTTGCTGTAGGCCATCATTTTTTAGCACCTACAGACCTCCCACGGGCAACTTGGGGCCACCATTTTGCTGCTGAGGTGCATATAGCTTTTGTACACTCCACGCACTTGAATGTAATGGTTCTCTTCACCTGATTTCAAGCAGACGTGCTCAGGACTACGGCACTTTTGCTTTCACGAAATATGTTCACTCACGTCAAATCACGCACGAAGAAACTGCGAGCTTCTTGGGTTCTACGTTCCACTAGCAAACCTCTAGAGGTTGGTCGTCTTGACCACCGTATAGGCCTTGCAGGCGGGTCGACAATAGCGCTCGAGGCCACTACCCAACGCATGCAATCTTCTAAAGCTAAACCCCCTACCGACCTGAGAGTTCGGATAGAGGAACTCACTAGAGAAAATGGTTACTTGCGTGTAGAAAATCAATACTATCGGGATTGTTTTACCTCTGCTCAGCGCTTCCACGAAACGGTTGATAGGATCTGTCAGCAACTGCAGTTTGCTTATTACCTGGACGCTGTGCAGAATGAAGATGCTGTCGAGTACTCGAATGAACTGGCCATGGAACTTCAACGCGCGGTGCAACTTGTAGTCTATGAGCAGCTCAGAGCGGATGAATCGTTGCTGGCGTTCTGGGGCATAGGAAATGCTGAGGATGGAACCGAAAGAGGGATATAGGGACAACGTAACGGGGAGCACAAGCAATGTCCGTATCGTTATGAGAGCGAATGCTTCAGGCACATACGTAGTTAAGTCTAGTCGACAATAAAGTCTGCCAATTTCTCAATACAGGCCCTGGTGGCCTAATAGTCTCCTCCCTACGCATCCCCCTTGCACTGAAACTCGAATTCCCGCTTTCCCCTGTAGCTTGGGGGTTGAAATTCCAACTCGACCAAACGTACTTCTTGGCGCAAATTTCGCGAAACAACATGGCGGATACTGTCGCTCATCTGAGCATCTGTACTGACTATGAAATAGTATTAACTCCGGGTGAACCAAAGGAAGCTAGAGAAAACCCACTGGAGATCACCATCTTCCCCTTTCGGGACTCAAGTGCAGCCCATACGATACTGTCAATATCAGGTTCTCCGCGAAGCGTTGTAATTCGCTTGCCTGGTTTGATAGAAGGTTCCTTCATTTTGGCATCATGAACGTAAAATGTAGACCTCGATATTCTGTAATCGCAATCAGCCATGCCAATTTTGGACAACAACGTAGCCTACGTTTTCAATCTGATCATCCCCCAGCAACTTGTCCATTAGCCACTTGGCCCATTCTTGCTCCCCTACGCATGTAAATCAGTTTGCCGTCACATTGCCTCGCATGTGATCTCACCGTCTCTGTCTAACCGCCACACAAGAACAATATGCCTCGTTTTGACTTCACAGCGGATATAGCCTTGGACGAGCTCATTGATGTAAGGAAGATGACCAGCGACTCCGATGCCGGTTGCAAACATCAATACGGTTCCGTACTCGCTAAAGTCATGCCCCACGCCGAAAGGACCATCGATGAATGCGGACACAGGAGAGTCTTTTGTACAGCCTATGAGCTTGCTCGTGAAGCCTCTCCTGGGCTTTACGAGGAGCTCTATAGTCAATCTATCAGTATCTCCCTTCCAGCTTGAGATCATGAATGGGTGACGCTGGAAGATCGACCAAAACCCAGCCCGGGGGACCGAAAGGTAGACATATTGTCCGGCTTTGACTCGCCAAGGCCTGGGTATGGTCACGGAGACACGGAGTGCGCCATTCACCTGAGACAAATCTGCTCTGGTTCGTGGCCTCTGCCAGGCAAAGTTTCGAAAAATACGAAAAATCCATTGGAGGGTCCTAAAGAAGATCCACGTGCAGACCCCAATCCCTAAATAAGTCCTTGCCGCAGTCCTTCCCGGAGGAATGTGACGCCAGAGAGCCATGACGAGGACAACGGAAAGCAGGAAATGAGACTGAAGAAAGAATTCATATAGAATGCCTCTGATGGGACCTGAAGAGAGAAGGCAAATCGATGTTGGTGGAGTACTTGAATATGTTATTTAATATGTAGAAGATGCCATATTGTTGTGTTTAATAAGTTGTTTATATGCGATTGTTTTAATATTTGATGATTAGCTATTTTTTAGATAGTAAATCCATTATGATACTTATTGGTGAAGAAAGAATATAAGTAAAAATGACTTCTTTTCACTAAAATACATTAATATTAAAAATTGAAAGACTGGGAAAAAGTTATATTTACTAATAAATTCAATATTGAATTGAGTTTAAATAGACAAGTACACTGAATTTAGTATTAATTTAGTGAAGTCTTTGAAGACTACCTTGAATTAACATTTAAAAGTAGCTGAGCCTCTGTTGGTATATGGTTATTTATTTTTAAAGATATAAAAAGGCTTTTAGTATTACAGTGATTTGCAAGATTCAGTACAAAGTCTTGGCAATACTTTTTTTATGTGAACTTATTGCCAGCTTTTGGAAAAAGCAATAATTGCAATTGTTGTAAAAATTACTTTTCTTAAAGAACTTTATTGAATTTAACTAAAATTGAAATATTTGTACCTTTTTACTATAATAAATTAGAGTTAATTGACAATTAATTGACTATAGGATTGAGAGTAGAAGATATTATTGCTTGTGAGAAATATAGTATTTAAATAGTTTATTAAATTCAATGAAAGCTTTATATTACTGATCTAGTAACTTCCTTTCTTTCTTATCTAAATTTAAACTTATGAGAATGATAACTTTAGAAATAGAGGAAGTTTGACTCTCTTATTTCTGTGTGAAAATAGTTAACTTCTAATTTAATATATTTTCAGCCTTATTGCATAAAACTCTATAATATATTAATTAGAAATTGTTGATACTATTGAAAAGGTATATGGTATATGCTCTAATATATTAATGATTAGTCAACTTTTTAAAGAGTGGGGTATAAAGAGTAAGGTGGTTTGTTGTACTAAAAACTTCTTAAATTTTTCTACAAACTATACTAACTTCTTATAAATTCAAAAGCAAACTTAGGAGATAAACCCTTACTATAAGATGCTTGGAGAGTAAAGTTTTTATAATGAAAAGCATATTAGCTTCTCTTTCTTGATAAGTCTGTAATCAATAAAATTATGTTATAGTGGTGTAGAGACTGGGTACTGATAAAGGCAACTACTCTGTAATATGGCTATTTACTTACTTAGAGTATTAGTCAATTCTCTTGACGATGCTTAAGAAGGTTTTATGACTTATGATGTTGTGCATAGCAGTTTTACTGCTAAGATATTTAATAACTTTGTTGAAAACAATTTCTTGCTATTGTGTAGTCTCTTTTTAGGGCCTCAAAGTATTATTATTATTAACAATTGTAAGATACACTTTAATAAGATAATTATGTCAGTTTTCTATATATTGAAGCATTTATTAACTATTAAATTACATATACAACAAATCTACAATACTGCAAAAGTGTAGTTATATTACCTGCCTCTTTACTCAGTCGATTATAACCTTATTGAAGAAAACTTTTCAATAATAAAGAAGTGGATACAATAGCATTGAGTAGAGATAGCAAATTTTGAGAATTTTGAGAACTTCATTAGATATATGCTGGAAGTATTCAAAGGCAGGCCATTCAATTACTTTTATAGTTATAATATTATTTTTGAAAATAAACTTATATAATATAGTTATTATATGCTACTTACAATTAATTATTTAATATATACCATTCTCTGCTTTTAACCTTTGTATCGAATACTTCTGCTTACTTTGAAAGACTTTTGTCTATGCCAAATGGAATATTTAATTTCTTTCAGTTTACTCTTCTTATGTTATTAATTATAGCAATAAAGAGCTTTGCTTCTTCTATTTAGTTCTACTCCTTCTTGTCTACCTCATCATCCTTATGATAATACTTACTTATATACTATAGCTAAAATTCTCTAAGATTTATCTTTTTTAGAATAAAAGGAAAATGTCACAAATATCTTAAGCTTCATCAAGAATGCTATGGATATAGAGGTAGCATCAAAATCATTGAACCAGATTGCAGATCTATAGAGATAAGAACTGTATGGATAGCTTGGCAAGGATGAGCTGAATACGAGGACAGATAGCACTTGCTGCAAAAGAGTGGGGGCTGAAGCAGGGGTTCGTGCAATTAGTACCCTCAGTGCTGAGAGCGCAACCTGCAGCAACTCAATAAATCACCTATATCCTGGTCAAGGCAACGGCCTCAGTCAGTCACATGACTGTTAAGCAGTCCAGCCAGGAAGCGACCAGTTAACAGGAACCGTTATGACCTATGAATGAAGAACCATTGGTCATAGGAGAAGAACCAAGAGAGCTAGAGAATACTTAATAGTTGAAAGATATGTTAGCTAGGTATAGTGGGCAGCTTAGGATTAGATGAAGAGTCGTAAGTCATAGTGACTCAGGTTTTATTGTTGGACTTGGTGTGAGTTAGGTGTGAGTCACGTTGAGGAATGAACACATCAAGTAGTATGAGTTGCCCGTTGGTAGGTGATCAAGAGATTAGTGAAGAGATAACTATAAATACAGTGTTGAGATCTCAGGGAAAGTGTCTTTCCTTTCCTCTTCACTGAATATTCTATTAGTTTAGCAATATAAGCTTTGTACTAAGAATTATCGTCTAAGATATCTTTTGATATAGTTGAAGCGGAACCATTTCACTATTTTAGTATACGGGACCAATATATCTGTCCCACAGTCACCCTAAGAACGCCTCGCCGTGTACCTGAATATTAAGGCAAACTAGAAGATAAGACCCTATCAGAGTCAGATTGTTATAAAAAACTCTAAATTATAGAAGCTAATATTCATACTGAAACTTTTTAGAGAGAATTGTGATGGTAAGTATACTCATCGGTGGTTACAGGCACCGGACTATTATAGGCAAAGTGATGAAAAGTTATGAAGGTAGGTACTAGGGCTACTGGTGGGCCTCTTGTTGTCAGTACATATAGGGCAAGCTTCTTACAAGCTCATGGCAGTAGCAATAGGGCTATTAAAAGGGCACTATGAACATAGTGTATATATAAAGGGTTTTTAACCGATGGGCGGTCTAGTGTAGACTACTTATCAGGTTTAAAAGGTTTCAGTGACACTTCCTATCTACTTGTTTGTTTACCTAGACATCACCGGTGTTGCCTGGGGCAACCCGGTCATTGCTTGTCTTGGCGGCCAGGTCGCCGAGACAAGGCCTTGGTGCTACTGTAACAAGAATGTTGTTAATTTCTTAATTTTGCAAAACTTTCAGAATTGCTTTTAAAAGAGCTTTCTCTTCAACATCAGTTTAATCAACATCACTTTTGCAAACTTCTCTCATCTACATAGAAATTAATAGTAAGTAGGGTATACATAAAATTAGTGAGATTTCTTATTGCATTTTCATATACTTCTTACTTCAACCTTTTTTTCTTTTAAAAGACTATATCATGTAATCTTTGGTTATATAGTACCTCCTAAATAGCAAATAGAGATTGTTCTAAGGTAACTGTTCCATTAATCAATTTAATAACCTAGTTAATGATGTCAAAGTTGTTGATTTAATAGCACATTAATAATACTTGATAACAGTGTTTTGAGTAGTTAATACAATGAACTTTACTATATTTATATTTTTTGAATAACACATCTGCATTTGAGCTACTTGTTTCATTGACCTGAAAGTTACTTAATTAGTTATTTGTAAGTATATTTTGTAAAGCAGTTAGCATTATAATGTGACACTTTTGAAAGAGATATTTAAGAAAAAGTACTTACTTGCACTCCTCATTGCACAAGAATGGGGTTATTATCTTTGGCAGCGTGAGGCAGTAGTAGCTCTTCAGCAGGCTCACTATCAGTGACAAGAGAGAGTACAGAAAGTTGAAGAGACTATCAGATCTCCTAGATTAATCGTAAAAGTTTGGTGGTATGTTCAAGTAACATAAGCTCTAGCTTGTCTATCTCATACTATTTCTCAAGATCGTCAAGTGGCTTACTGAAAAGAGTTACCTTTCCAGGTCAGAAGAACCCCTTAAGTGATCGTTCATTTAGTGTTTCTCCATTTTCTCAGGTAAACTTGCAGCTAGCAACATCAGCCTGGAGGCAGAGATTAGTATAGCTGAATGTAGACATTACAATCTGGCCAGTATTTGAATATATCTCTCTATTACCTACCTAAGCATAGAGTTGATACTTAAGTTCAACTTGAAGCAGCTTCGTAGATAGTTTCACAAGTGGCTTTACAGATTTCTTTGTTTCCTCTACTTCTGCAACAGTAACTAGGGGAACAACAGCTAGCAACTTGTTATTGGAGACTTCAATTGGGGCCAATTGCGACTGTAAGGTTTTCAACTAGGTCTTCTTTCTTCTCTCTACCCTTTTTCTAACCTCTTTCTAGGTGGTCTTTTCCACCTTAATTGCTATAGCTTCCTTCTTGCACAGCAAGAGAAATTTCCAATAAGTTAGCCGAGATAGCTGCTTACTACAAGTACTTTGTTGGCCAATCATTTCATATGATTTGTGAGATATCAGTGGTGCAAAGTCATTTCAAGAGCTAGTGATGAGTTCATAAAAAAAAGAGGTATTGCCAAGACTTTGCACTGGATCTTGCAAATCATTGTAATTAATGGACATATGCCACCACTTAGTTTTGCAATGCCAAAAATAAGCAAATGAAAAAAAATAACGAACAGAAGATCAATTCTTCACTTACTGAAACGTATTAACAGTCAAAATAAAGATAGAAAGTAGCAGAAACAACCTATGTATATAGTGAAATTGTTGTAGTTATGGAACTGGCCTCTTTTGCCATTGTTTTCATTTGCTTATTTTTAGTATTGCAAAATTAAATAGAACTACATGGACATATGAATGGGAAACAATATGTGGATAAGGTTTTACAGAGTGAAGCTTTGGCAGCAGGAACTCAGGTTGAGTACAATTTAGGCACATAGATATTTATACATGATGAAGCACCCTGTCATTGGGCAGGAATTGCAAAAGAACTTTTTGAGAAAGAAGGGATTACTCTTATGAATTGGCTGGCTTGCTCCCTGGATTTAAATCTTATTGAAGACATCTGAAGTCGGCTTAAATGGGCAATTAACAATCGAGACTCTATTCCAAAAAATCAAGAGAAACTAATTGAAGTCATTCAAAAGAAGTAAGAACATATCATGGCTGAGAATTTCAATATTATGATTGCTAGTATGCCTGAGCAAATGGAGGCATGCATTGTAGCTAAGGGAAGTTACATAAAGTGGTAAAAATTTACTCTGTATATAGCATTGTTTCTACGGTCTCTAGAGTTTATTTTGAATCCAAAGACGTTTCAATAGTTGTAGAATTGATCTTTTTAATGCTGTTTTCCCATTTGTGAGTTTTTTACATTGCGAAACTTTTTAACTCTATATGTATATACAATCGGTTCAAAAAAGTATTTGTACGATCGCCAAAATCAGATAACAATTTCAAAATGCTCTCATAACACCAATTCATGTTGTAAATTCATGATAAATAGCTTAAAAGTAAGAGAAGAAGCTTGAGAATAAGCTAGTACTTGATTACACCCCCTTTATTTTGTAGACACATGCGAATCTATTTGCGCATACTGTGTACATAGCGACGGACCTCTTCTTCTAACAGCCATACCTATTTCTCTTAAGCAACACATGGCATTTTCTCTACGCTTTGAATTCTGTACCTTCGAGCACTAATTTTTCATTTGAAGATAGCCCAGAGATTCTCAATTGGATTTAGGTCTGAAGATTGTGCTGGCCACCACATGCGAGGAATTTTGTTTTTGGTCCTCCATATAATTGATACCTTGCCAGTATGGCACTTTACGTTATCATCCATGGTGTGAACTTATTTCCTCTTATTTTTCTTCTTCATCTTCTTTCAAAATAGCTTTAAATGTGACGTCAAAATGTTCTTGCTGTAAATATTCATGGTCATACGTCCACCTTTCAGTAAAAACATCAATAGTTCAACAGCTCCTCCTGTGACAATCTGATTCCAATGAGGTCTCATCTTCTAGTTTGTCTTGGTGTTCAGGTATATGGCATAGCGTTCTTTGGGTGACTATGAGACAAGTATGTTGGTCTTATATACTAAGATAGTGAAATGGTCCTACTACAACTTATATTAAAAGTTATCTTGGGCAATGGTTCTTGGTACGAAGCTTAGATTGCTAAACTAACAAGACATTCAGTGAAGAGAAAAGGAAAGACACTTTCCCTGAGACTTCAATGCTATATTTATAACTACCTCTTTACTGATCTCTTAGCTACCTGCCAATGGGCGACTCATATCACTTGAGGTGTTCTTTCCTCAGCGTTACTCACGCTTGACTCACGTTGAGTCCAATAAAGAAACTCAAGTCATCGCGACTCACCATTCTCTATCTATACCTGAGCTACCCACTACACCTAGCTGACATGTCCTTCAGCTGCCCAGTGTTCTTCAGCTCTTCTAGCCCTTTACCCATGACCAACAGTTCCTCGTCTGTAGGTCATGGTAGTTCCTGCTGGCTGGTTATTTCCTGGCCAGATTACTTAACAGTTGTGTAGCTGGCTGAGGTTACTGCCTTGACCGAGGTGTAAGTAATTTATTGAGCTGCCACGGGTTGCGCTGATTGCACGGATCCCTGCTTTGGCCCCCACTTCTCTGCGGCAAGTGCTGTTTATCCTTGTATTCAATTTATTCTTGCTGAGCCATGTACACTGTCCTTAATCTTACCGGTCTGCAATCCAGTCCAATAGTACCAACACCACTCCCGTGTCCATGGCATTCCTAGTAAGGCTTGGGATGTCCGTGACACCTCCACAGATAGTTCCCCAGGCACTAGTTGATGTGTGATCGCTTTTAATAGAAGGCTTAAGGTTCTAGAGCAAAAACTTATCTCCAGGCTTCCTAGTTACCCATATTGTTTAACTATTTTTTCTGATTTCAAAGCATACTTGGTCGGTCCAAATAATTCTTTCCCAGTCTTTTTCAGTGCAGTGAAAATGCTCTTGACACCACCATCTTCACCCACTTTTTTGACCTTCTGTCAAAAATGGCTTTTTCCTTACTTTTCTTTTACTTAAACCATGCTTCTTTAAAATTTTCAGTGTGGTTGGCCTGGAAATACTCGGCCCACCTGTCTTGAAAGGTGTGCATAATGCAGGAATAGGTAGCCGGGTGTCTGCCTTTGCTGCACGTATCAAAAGCCACTCCCCCCTTGTAGAAAGTTTTGGAGGACGTCCAGGACGCTTCTTACTAGCTAGGGACTCGTTAGAATTTTTTTGGTATCGGTCCAGAATGCTTTGAACGGTGCTCTTTGCAATTTTTTCAATTTGTGAAATTTCGCCGAGAGACCTCCCAGTGCAACGCCAGGCCACGATAGCAGCTCTCTTTTCAAGTGAGTGTTCTTTTCTCTTCGCAATGGCCATTGTTAACTTTTGATTCTATTTACTAGGGGATTTCGTGGGTTTTTGTGAGTAGACGGGTGACAACGTGGCAGCCGATGAGGCGTACGAACAATTTTTTGAACCGACTGTACAAGCCATCTTGCCTCCCGTCCATTCAGGTCCTTCCTCGCCAAACTGTCTAGCTGATTTAGGCTAACTACGTTCGTTACATCTGTCCCACACCTTGTCTTGCAAGATTTCTCCAGGAACATCATCCAAATTGCTTTCTATGCGGGTCGATCTAAATTGTTGAACGTAAGCGGCATATGTTTTCTACTTTGAAATGTCTCGTCGAATGTCTCAACTCGGTTGGTTGTAAGAAATATAATACCTTGGAAGTACTTTAGCTTGCAGAGAAAGATGGACATCAAGCCATTGCGTTTGAGACTGCGAGGAGATTGTTTTTAAAGGAAGACGTCGGCCTCATTGAAAAGTACCATGGCATTCCAATGATTGGCAAGTTTGGGAACTCGAGGGAGCTCGGCCTCCAATCCTCCACTACACGTACCTAGGTCACCAGCTCTCATCTAAAAACGCGTCAGCAATTGGATGGAATGATTTCGGAAAGGATGCATACCATATAAAGCGGCTTTTTGAGAAAATCCGAAGTCCCCTCCGCTGTTAACGTCTTCGCCGCTCCCGGCGGACCGCTGAAATAGTGTAAGCATAAGATTCCCTACTGGAAGGATGTAAGTCATACTGGAAAAGAAAGATGAGGCCTTGTCCCTTGCCCTTCACAATATCATCAAACGACCAACCCGCTCGTTCAGATATGACTCTCGGTGAGCGCTTGTATAATCTCCTTTCTGTCCTTTGGAGGAACAAGAGATTCAAAGGGATTGAGGTCCTAATGGATTTCTTCAAGACGAGAGACGGCAAATTCAGCTAGATATAAATCCATTAGCGTTTGCATTCGGCTGTCTTGAAACGCATAGTTCGTGCCGGTGGGTCTATTGGAGAACACGTACCCCAACCCTTATTGTTGAAGCTAAATCTGAACTTGGTTGGACTGCAAGTTAGTAAGTCTTCCTCCTTCACTTTACTAGGCACGGTTTTATTAGTGATGTGGCTCGAATCTCTCTTGGGAGTGGGTTCAATAATCGTGTACATCTCCCAAGACGGGTCGGTTTTGATTTTTGGAGTGTCGTAGTTTGGGTTGTTTTGCCTGAATGAGCCTGCATCAACCATGGCCCGGCTTTTGATGTGTTCCATGTTCACTTTCCTCTCCTTCCTTACAAAGTGGAGTCTTCGTGGTATCAATGGTGTAACTTTTCAAAGAGATAAACTTTCGTCCTATTTCGGTGAGATTCTTCTTCACCTCTTTTCCTTTTCATGATAAATTAGTGGGAAGACGTCAAGGGGACTGATTTTCATTTCGCCCCGGAACCCTGGGATCTTAAGGCAAAGGGAGGCGTCACCAAGGCTCTCCCCAACATACCCAAGATAGCAACAATCAAGAGTGAATACGCTCCGGCCCGAACCGCCACCTCCTCGCTCCAGTTGAGCTTAAGACATCTGGGTAGGTTGAAATCGTAGCCATCGGTGTAGACGATTGTGTTGGGCTGGAATAAAGTCAAAAGAAGGTCAAATCTTATCTCACCATGCTCCAAAAGCGCTTGACAGCTCTCAATGGCAGAGGCATAATAGCTGTTAAGGAATTTCAATGTTTCCAGGGGCTGGATACAAGATGAGGCGTTCTCGGACTCGGCAGCGGTCAGGTACTTTTCGAATTAGGAAAGGTAGTGGAATAAGAGTTTCGGCTTGACCTAAAGCCAACGTCAGAGGAACGATACACTAGATTTAATTCAACTTTCTTATTGTTGACTTGTCTTCTCTTAGGGAGACGCCCTTGACTTCCTTCAAAACTTCGCGAAGGATGTTGCGTAATCCCTCCGACTTAATATCCACAAACTATAATTACTTGCAAAATAACAATGTCCCTTTCTGGCGATATATGATAATCGGACGCTGGGGACAAAATAGCCCCCCTACGACAAATGGAGGGCTATACAAAGCTGGCTACCTTTAAATTGTTGCTTGCCCCTCCTATCTTGAGGGCTCACGCTCGAACGTCTTTCTAGCGCAAATTAACCCCCATCCCTATCATTTGCTATCTCTTCAATCACGATGATACTGGAATGCAATCACCCTCGATAGCGTTGCCGCTGATCCCCGAATAACACATGATGTAGCTCTTCAGCTAAATGCTTTATGCCCTCGAACTGCGGTGGGAACTCAGCAGCGATCTCCTCAAATCTTTTTTTTGTCCATATCCCCCATCTTATTCCGTGCCATCTCATCATAGGTTCCTGTGTACCACTCTCGAAGTCTGCCTTTCTTTGGCGAATTCTTATCGGTTTTCTAACCGTAACGAATAATCACTCACAGAAAGACGTAGAAGAAGGGCTCCAGGTCGTGACGGTAGGTGTGTGCTGCCCCCTTCAGCACCTCGATAGCCATGAGCTCCGTGGTACCGGTCCGGTGTCTCGCCCTGCTCGGTCCACTGTCCAACTCCTTCGTCAGGTCGAGATCGATTAGCATTCCTCTTGGATCTCTTTCATTCTCTACATCCGTGATGATGACGTTGTTCATAGAAACGTCGCGATGAAGTATCCTTCCATTCTGGTAAGGAGATCTGTGACCCTTGATAGTGTCACAACATGCCTCCAAAAACTCCAAGACGGACTTGAACTCGTGAATTGCCCGTCCTGGCGGCGAGACAACTAGACAGCAAAATATCCGATTGTCGAATAATTCATCCCCCACGTCCCTTGGATGCATCAGACTGGTCGTTTTGGCCTCCTCAACGCTATATTCGTTGGCCCTTCGGCGCCGCCGTCTTGGTCTGCAGAGACCTGGCTCGTGATATCTGTTCATCTGCGGCTGCTACCAGATTTAGACCTCTTCGACTGCCTGTCCACAGCTGCCTCTCCAGCCTCCTCGCCAGCTCGCTTTCGTTTGTCCTGATAACGACGATTCTAGGAGGCTCCGCTGATGCCGAGGCCGGCTCTCTTCGATCGACTGTTTCTGGGATGGCCAATTCTCGTACTCGACTGGGCCTGGCTGAATGATCCGCTAGCTGATGGGAATGTCCGCGGTTTTCCAGATTGCAGCCCCCGACGCAAATCGGCGATGCCGTTGAGGTCTTGATAACGAAGAGCTGTGCGACCCCCCACACGCCCCTCTTTTTAGCAAGTTGCAGCAATTCCCCTTCCGCTTGCCTCTTGTCCGACCTCCAGGGGAACTTGACCACGAATTCCCAATCCTTCACACCCGGTCTCTTCGCTCGATAACAGGTGGTTCCTCTGCACGCAATAGCGTGTTGGAAGGTGATCGGCTCGTCTTCCAGGTGGAGATTTTCCTCTTCGCTCATCCCTTTCCCTTTGAACACGATGTGTTTGCCATGCTCATCCTCTTTGATGTACGAGTTTAAACCCAGCTCCTCATCGCTCATCATCGTGTAGAGCCATGAATTTAATGAATCGACCTGGGTCGTCGTGAATGTCGAATTTCTCGCAGCTGTATGGTCCGGATCGGTCAAATACCCACAGTTCCACTATGGACCCACGAATAAAGAAGCTATGCAGAAATAGGCGCGTGGGTTGACTCGTAAACATTTCTCGAGCGTGTCCACAGAACCAAACAAACTCTTTTTGTAATCGTTCGTGTTCTTTGCTTAAGCTCGCCGATGACTCGCACATCCGGCCATCTGCATTTTTCACTGCTCTTGGTGGTACGTGAAAATGCTAGAAAGAGATTGGGCCTGCGGTCGTAGTACGAACCACCTAGAGGCTTATCCTTGGATGTGTAGTATTTGCCACGTTGTCCCCGAAGAGATTTCCGCTGAAACTTCCCAAACCACGCCAAGAAAGCACTTTGAGACGGTGGATTTGGATAATCCGTCCAGCGATCGTCAATTATCAGGTTTGCAGCTTGAACGATCTGCCCTGCAGCGGACGACCAGGACTTCTCCTCAAAGTACTTCTCGTAGAAACCCCCTGTATTATTGTAGACGCAGCCATTGACCTCTTGGAGGATGCGATCATCTAATCGCTGTGAGTCTGCTCATTACCTTGCTGTGATCTTGAAGTGGATTTGAGCGGCGTGTCGAGGGCGGCTTTTGTTGTGAGTAGTGCCCGTGTGTCGCCTGTGTTTCAGATAGATGGCATTGTAATCGCGAACGCATGATCAATGCGATGACCGGAAGCTGCTGGTTCCAGCCCCTATCCACTCTTTTTTCGCACTCTGGAGAGTGCCAATAAATGCCTATAAGTAAGGGGCAGCGCCTCGTAGCTAGCTAGAGATATATATGCTCAATACAATCGTTTTATGCCCCCATCGCCCGCTGCTCCCTCTCCAACAGCTTTATTGAGGACGGTCGGAGGCGTCGCTCTTGGTTTGGTGACGAGGGCAAAGATCGCATTCCAAATATCCAAGTCGGGTGCACCACTGACAACTTGCTCAAGTAGTGGGACAACTGATTTGGCGTTGAAGTCGCTTGAAATAATGTGATGTCCAAGGCAGGAGAGATCTTCCAAAAGGGTTCCACCTCCATTATGGGAATGAAGGATGCGAGCTGCTGGGAAACTTTGCAGGGCGGCGATGAGATCAAGTAGGAGGCTTTTGGCGTCTGCGCGCGTTAATTCAAAAGCAGAATTGTGGACATTCTAAGTCTTACCAGCACTAGCAGCTTCTATCAATAGCACGACCTACTTTGACGCATCTTGGAGTTCAGAGATCCCTAAGCCTTTGCACATCGATTTGAGGAGACGACGAAATATATCCAGCCCATCTTCGATGGGTTTGCTTGCGATTATGTCTGAATCGGAGTACTGAGAAACCTGAAGACGAACTTCAAGGCTTGTAAGGCAAGAGGGTTCAACGGGAGAAATAGCGGCGGTATTGCAACTGTAGGTTGAGCTGGCCTTTTAAGGTAATAGTCGACATGTTCTAGGAATGTGCGTATGCGGACGTGAAAGGATCAGGATGGAAACGAGGGATGTGGCGTTTATGAGTATCAAGGTTGCGCGCCAAGCCGGCGGGCAACCGTTAGAGATAATCACTTCTTGTAGGACCGAGACAGAGGGAGAGAGCAGGCCTATTATATATTCATCTGTTGCGGGTACAAATTTATTTTTGTCCACAATGCTAATGATACATGCTCATGGCACCGTGTTGGTTGCTTGAGCACTGTCCACTTCATCCAGCCGCTCCTTTCAAGGACCCTTAGTATCAGGCATTGCAGGAAGACTGGGCGCTGTAGATGCACCTTTACGGTCTTATTTGCTACTCCTCAAACCTCCCTGCTAGTCCCCATCATGACGAAGGATTTACACCGTCACCACTCACGCTGAAGGATCTAGCTTCGTGGTTGCCTGTTGTATTGCTCAGTAAAGGATCAGAAGGCATATCGTCAAGGCGTTGGGGTTTGTGGATGCGTTGGAAGATGGCGAGAGCTACCTCGCTCCAAGTGTGCCGCAAAGCATGCCGCACTTGAGACAACTCACCGCCCCGTTTGGATGATGTCTACCTTGCGCCA
Organism: Nothomitra cinnamomea; assembly: GCA_022345685.2. Classification (NCBI taxonomy): domain Eukaryota; kingdom Fungi; phylum Ascomycota; class Geoglossomycetes; genus Nothomitra; species Nothomitra cinnamomea. The sequence goes on along the minus strand of JAJDMX020000157.1, from coordinate 34,426 downwards.
AAAGAAAGCGGCAAGTCCACGTCATTCAGCACAAACTGACGCTGTCCAAGTGAAATGTTGACACTGGATCAAGATTCTCACGGAAACTCTCTGTCCCGCCCAGTCAAAGCATTTCCCCCGCCGTTCAAGAACAGCTGAAGAGCAGTCGTGTCATGCTCCCCTCCGGGGCTGACCTCCTTGGTGCTCCATCACCTCACAGAGCCAATTGGCAGAGGTTGGAACTGTTGGCACGCAAGGGTAGTCGACTGGAAGACGTCATTCATATGTCCTCTGCTGAGTTATCCCCCGAGCAAGCTGATCGTGGCCCCTCGCTGCTCCCTTGGTGTACAAAGCCCTCCCATCCCCCTCCGTCACTCCTGCATGATCAGATCTCGCTAAGGCACCCTGCTTCTTCCCTCGCCGCACAACCCACGACCCCAACTCCAATCTAACCAGAGCTGGAGGCAACAACTGTAGCCATGCTTCTGCATTGGGGGATGGTGTCCTCGGCCCATACAGCTCGTTTGCGTCGTGAGCCCGTCCGGAGGGACAACAGTCCACCCTGCTGGCACTTGCGAGGAGGACAGCGTCTATGGCAGATTGAGTCGACGAGGGCGACCGTCGAAGGGTTCTTCTGGAGGAGAGTCTTGCGACGTCTAAAGTATGGATAGAGATTAGCCCCGGGTTGAGAAAGTTCTAACGGGGGAATGGCATACAGCCTAAAGAGAGACGGAATAACACGTACCACACGTACCAGGTCGGAAATTGGGATGTCGACGACAGGCGGATGTCCAATCGCTGTACGATTTCACGATCGTCGGCGACGCCAAGCTAAAATTACGGGCTATGCCGGGGCGCAGCGTACCAGGGAGGAAGGAAAAACATCGACAGGAGTGTCGGTTGAGCCGAACTCCGGCGATGGACGTTGACGATGGAGAGCGACGGCCGGGAGTAAAGCAGCGACGGGTCACGGGGCATGCCTTGCTTATCGCGGCAATCATTGGTTCGGATGTGATGTGCAGGCGCTTTCAGACAGCCTCTGCGAGTCTGCAGCCAGAGTGCGCCAGCTCTGTGATCTTCTCAATAGGACAGAAAGAGCATATTTGATGATCTAGAGAGAAGGAACGTTTTGATCGTCAACATGGTTCTGTCAGTCTTGCATCCAACGGCAGAAGCTGGAAACAAGGAAGCTCTGAACGTTGAGTAAGTTTTAAGCGCTTGCAGTTCTGTCTTCGCCCCATTATCTATACTGTCACCATTGCCATGGGCACTAATTCTTGCAACGACCCAGTATCGTTGCTGTCCATGGACTCAATGGTGATCTCGTCGAGACGTGGGCGAACCACAAAACCAAAGCGTTCTGGCTTAGAGACTACCTTCCGCTGGACATCACTGGCGCCCGGGTTTTGAGTTTTGGATATAATGCCGATGCTGCTTTTGGAAACACAACAGCAGATGTCATCGATCACGCCAAAGATCTGCTCGGCAGTTTGATTGATAAGCGGGAAGAGGATGATGTGTGCCTCTAGTGTTGAGCCTCTGAAGCTTATACTAATGGCCATAGGAATTGCAGAGGCCTATCATATTCATTGCTCATTCACTTGGCGGCATTGTGGTGAAGCAGGTGAGTTGTTATCTGTCCGGCAACATGAGTTGACAAAGTCTGGTGTTCTGCATCGTAGGCACTCTTTCAGGCGCGTATCGAGATCCAATATAAGAGCATTAACGAACATACTATTGGAATTGTCTTTTTGGGGACTCCGCATCGAGGAAGTGAGAAAGCCAGTTATGGCAAGGTTCTTGCAAATGTTGCTACCACTATGATGAACAAGTCCACCTCCCGTCTTGTCAGTGCTTTGCAAACCAATAGCGATTCGTTGATGCGACTTACTTCGGATTTTAAATTCCAATTGCCCAACTACCAAGTGGTTAGTTTCTATGAGATGAAACCGATGAAGATGTTCTCCACGCTGGTAAGTCTCGCCACAAAGAGATGTTCACTTCGACTTCGACTTCGACTTCAGCAAGGCTAATACTGCCATACTTCAGATTGTCGAGAAATACTCTGCGCTGTTGGAAGTTCATGGAGAAGATCAGATACCGGTAGACGCAGATCACCTAGATATGTGCAAATTTGAGGCACGCGATGACCCGGTCTACGAGAAGCTTTACAAGAGAATACTCAGGATGATGAAGGCGAAAGATGTTCAACAACTTAATGCTAGTCGTACGTAAATGAAATCATACATCCTCATGTCCTCATGCATGTAGAGGCCAATTCAATAACAATTTACTGCTAGTCAACGTGTCAAGTTTCCGTAACAAGCATTATGAGGTTCCTCACAGCGTCAGTTCAGTATTCACGGGGCGTAAAGATATCTGCCAACAGCTCAGTGAAAGTTGCTTACCCTCAAGAACGCAAGACATCCCCAAAGAACAGAGGAGATTTGTCTTGTATGGTCTAGGTGGGTCGGGGAAGACTCAAGTGTGTTTGAAATTCGCTCAAGATCATCGCGAGAAGTACGCACACGGAATTTTGAGTACCCTAAAGATTCCATGAAGTAGCACCGACCGCTAACTGGTACTTAGTTACTGGGGTATTTTCTGGATCGATGCAAGCAGCAATGAAACAGCGGAGCAAGGATTCTTGGAGATAGCTCGGGTATGTGGACTTGAAGCGGACTTCAAGGTTGCGAAAAGATGGCTTTCAAATATCGAAGATCCATGGCTTTTGATTATCGACAACGCAGACAATCCCTTGCAAGACGTCTCTCAATACTTTCCAACCGGCGATAGAGGTACTATCTTGCTCACCACTCGAAATCCTGACTGCAAGGTCTATGCAACAGTTGGTTCATGCGAATTCGGTCAGATGGAATTTGAGGAAGCCGTTACACTACTCCTGAAAACCATCGCGTCAGGAGATATATCGCACGAAGCCTCCCGAAATCTGGCGAAACCCATTGTCGAGACTCTAGGCTGTCTTGCTCTCGCAATTGTCCAGGCTGGTGCTGTCATCAGGCAGAAGCTCTATAGCATGGAAGAATACTGTGATGTGTACTCTCGTCGTCGAAAACAGCTGCTGAGCCGTCAGCCCATCCAAGCCAAGGCTGACTATAAGTATACTGTTTACACGACTTGGGAAGTCTCTGTTAATATGATTGAGAACATGTCCAACGAAACTGCACATAATGCTATTGAGATTCTCCAACTTTTCTCTTTCATGCATTTCGATGGTATCTCCGAAGAGATTCTAAAGGAAGCTTGGAAGAACATGCAAGGTCAGCATCTGTCGGAATGGACACAGTCACATCAGCTTAGTATGGTTTGTAAAGATGATTCAGGAGATTGGGAACCACATTTGACTCGGGAAGCAGTGCTTCTTCTCTCATCTTTCTCTCTCATAAGCATTGATGGCATGAATAACTACATTTCTATGCATCCACTCGTTCACATGTGGGCCAGGGATCGATTGGTCGAAGCAGAGCAGAAAAGGTGCTGGAGCATAGCAGCTTCAACATTGGCCATGTCAATTTCTTGGAAATACCAGTCTTTCGATTACAAATTTCGAAGATTCCTCTTACCTCACGTTGGCTCTTGCGTCAGTTCTCACAACAGCGAACTGTTCACTATTGGCGATGCAGAGTTAGAACGGCTCGAGATTGCTGATAAGTTCGCACTCGTGTATGAAGAATGTGGCCGATTCCTGGACGCGGTGGAGCTTTTTGAGAAGGTGCTGGAGGCGAGGAAGAGGACGCTGGGCGAGGAGCACCCCGACACTCTGACGTCGATGAGCAACCTCGCGAGCAGCTACAGCGATCTCGGGCGAAGGCAGGAGGCCGTGGAGCTTAAGGAGAAGGTGCTGGAGGCGAGGAAGAGGGTGCTGGGCGAGGAGCACCCCAACACTCTGACGTCGATGAGCAACCTCGCGGTCAGCTACAGCGATCTCGGCCGAAGGCAGGAGGCCGTGGAGCTTTTTGAGAAGGTGCTGGAGGCGAGGAAGAGGACGCTGGGCGAGGAGCACCCCAACACTCTAATGTCGATGAGCAACCTCGCGAGAAGCTACAGCGATCTCGGCCGAAGGCAGGAGGCCGTGGAGCTGGAGGAGAAGGTGCTGGAGGCGAGGAAGAGGACGCTGGGCGAGGAGCACCCCGACACTCTGACGTCGATGGGCAACCTCGCGGCCAGCTACAGCGATCTCGGCCGAAGGCAGGAGGCCGTGGAGCTGGAGGAGAAGGTGCTGGAGGCGAGGAAGAGGGCGCTGGGCGAGGAGCACCCCTTCACTCTGACGTTGACGAACAACCTTGCGATGATATCATCCGTCCAAAACCTGTCGGCGGAAGTACTTGAGCAGTACCTCAGCTCTGAAAATAACCCCAACAGGTCTCTTGACGTAAAAAACAGGAGTCGATGGAACCTAAAGACTTGGATGAGAAGACATTTTCGATAGCTAGAATGACAATTTTGAAGGCAGAAGGTCAGTACACACGTGTGGCAGGAACGGGGCCGCCAAATTTATTCGTGTCTAGAAACTCTAGTGTATGTACAGAGGACAGAATGAAGTGCATTTGCCGTCAATGCCCAGCGGAGAATTCCTACTCACTTTGCTCGATGCTCATCTTCGACGCGAAGACCATCGTGGACGGACGGACGGCGCTGTAACAGGCGGCCAGGAACGGGCACGAGACGGTGGTGCGGCTGCTGCTGGGGAAGGGGGCGGATGTTGCCACAAATCCCAATGAGTGGTGGGATAGCGCTACACGAGGCGGTGGTGCGGCTACTGGCTCCGCTCACTCTAGGCTCCTAACCAACCCTCCACGCTCTCCCCACCCACCACCCCGAGAGTCATCTCCCCTTTATATGTGATTTGTCTTTCTTTTCGGCTCTAGAAGATATCGGAATTATAATAGGTTTCTATCTTCCATGATGCTCCAGTGTTCGCTCTCTTGCTTATACGTGTAATTGTCAAGTGGCAAAGAGTATTGCAAATAGACCTATATCTGTAATACCTTCACAAAATCATCCCGTCTCACATGAGCCCAGCCCAATACCGCCAGCCTTACGACCCGGTATCATGTCCCCTGTGAACTTCAATTTTAAACTCGTACGACATTTTCATCTCCATAGACCTTGACATTGATCTTAAACTCAGGCCAGTGGCACCTGCCGGTTGCTTAATACAAATTGTTCAAGGGCAAAAGAACCGCCCAGAGCCGACAAGCATAACATGAGAACAACAGCAACGGGCAACAGGTATCCTCTGTTAGGAAGTCATGAATTTCAACCAAATGAACTTGGTTATAGTATGCCGCCACATAATCACACACTATAAATCGAGCAGGTATGCAATCCTGGAGAGGGCGTGAAGCCACGCAAGCTGTGACTCCATGGTCACATAGAACGTCTAGGACCTGGGATCGCCAGTAAGAACCAGTGCGCTTTTCAGATTCACCGTGTGAACTCTGCCGTCTTGCCGAAGGATCTGTACGTCCAATGCATTTGCGTCTAACTACTCAAGGGGGACGGAATTGGCCTTTGACGACGTAACAGCTCCTTGCAATAACGTATTTGTATTTGGGGTGTGCATCATGCGGCCTTAATTGAGCCAGTACATACCAGTTCCAAATCGCTTTAGCCGTTGATCCATGTATTTGCACCAGGTGCTGTTAAGGAGTTCAAGGCTAGATAACTCTTGATCATTCTCTAAGATGCGGTTCATTTGCTCGAAAACGTCACATCTGAGGATGCCATATCGCCGTCCTAGAAATCGTAGGGTAGACCACAGATGAGGTCGATGTTATTGAGATAGCCAACAGCGCGCTGACCACCTCTTGTCCTCCTAAATTCTGCAAGTCCTACATTCCAGCTGGCTTCAATGCTTGCTTAGCGGAGACGCCAAAACACAGCCGTTGCAGCATCTCCACAGTTTTTAGTGGTATTAGCCGCAATTGCGTGCAGCACTAGGCTCGCCTACCTTCAGATAACTCCTCGTCGGCGACTGCCAACCCGTTGTCAGTCGCTCATGACAGTGGCGTTGTAGGAAGGTTCGTTGATTCCCGGAATCGCCTTTTTGAGATGTTAGAGAAAGTATTGGTAGGAGCTTTCACTTTTGCTCTCCACGATAGCCTCGTTGATTGCGTCTCTCGACACCGCAAGGAGGAGTCAAGTCAGATCGAGTCTCCAGGAAGATGCCGTCCAGACCCGTTTGGGGGCAGATAAAAATCCATCGAGGTTCAGAATCGGGTTCATCGGTGGCCAAGTCGATACACATCTCTGGTTCGCTGTCTTCGGTCTTTCGAGAGAGGGCGACAATCAGCGAAGATTCTCCTGCTATTTCGAGCCCCACTTCGTCTTGTCCGCAAAGACCGAGGTGGGACGCTCCTGAAGAGTCTTCGTCTAGTAAATTTAGTGTCTTTTTGATTTTCGCCGTCGATTTCGTCAAAAGGATGCTTGGTTCGCTTCGGGTGGAGGGAGGCGTCGGTGGAAGAGAGTGCGCTGAGTTTCGTGTGGGCTGAGATGCTGTCGGTCTTTTCAGGGAACCTGGGCGTGTGTTTGCAGATGTGCCAGCACTTGCGGTAATCCTGTCGACCGTCTGAATGCGCTTCTGCATTTTCCAGAGTAATTCACTTCTGAAGCTAGGTTTCGAGCGGGAAGCTTGCTCTAGAGAAGAAAGTGTTTCTAGAAGTAGAGATAAAGGTGTCACTTATGTCTCTTGTTATATTCAGCATGCATGCCTTGTCGGTGTGTCTAGATCATTCTCTCCGGCACAGCCGAAGCTGTTGAACAACTGCAGGCCAATCGACAGCCCAGTCTTGCTGCTGGTGCAGTCGTGCATTGAGCCATGCCTTCGAAGGTGGTAACCTCCCACCCCTGACTGAGTTTGAACCCTGGGGCGCTAAAGGACTCATCTCACACACCCGGATGGCAAGGTTTTGTGGGGGTCATCCATGCCACGCGCGAGCTCAGCCGGCATGAACAGCAGGCAAGAGACATTCCTTCTTCCGGTGTCACTGGTAAAACGCTGCGGTCCAATCGATCCTGCACCGCCAGTTCCCATCCGCAAATTTGACACGCATCCCAAGCCCCGCTCAGCAGCCACCTCTAAGCTTTCTCGGTTCAAAATGCCCTCCTGACTAGTTTCCTGGTATGTGAACCACAGACCGCCGTGGCGATATCAGGGGACTCGATCATGCATTTCGTAGGTGATTCGCCAGAGGTGCGGAAACAGGGACGATCCTAGCACGATCCAGAGTGCTCCAGCCTAGTGATCTTCGTCCATCAGAACACTATCTGCCTTGCCTAGCGGAAGTGGAACATTCCGCTTCATTCTGCGTCATTCTGGGCCAACAAAGGTAGTCTAGGCGAATTACTGAGACACTAGATCTTGAGACCCGCTGCGGGCGGTCTCAGTATCTCCCAATGGAAAGGAGGGCACACTAGCATGATAAATGAGCGTCGTCAACATGATCAGTGGCCTATAGTCACACCCTTGAGGCTCGAAGCATCCAACGCCTGAGACCCGTCGCTCCGGCAACCCGTCCGCCAGGACCGTGCGGGCAGAACGAACATCGTCGGTAGCCAGAGGGGTCCGCCTTGCGTCGACAAAGGGAGCATGTTCACGTCATTCCAAGCCAACTGACGCAGTCTAGACGAAACACCGAGACGCCAAACCCCCGGAACTCCACGGAAACGCTCCGTATTGCCTAATCGAAGCCATTCTGGTGGATTGAGGATGCATGTCACCCCATGGTTATCAGCCCCATTCACTCGTCGTAGTAACTGTTGGTCGACCCCGGTCAAGGGGATGAGAGATATAGTCGAGTTAATTGGTTCGGCGGTTAACAAGGAATGCTAATCGTAAGAGTGAAATTCGTACGGATTTGCTGATCGTACGAGTACCTGGATTGCATTGCCAGCAAAAGCTATACGCACCGGCAACGCACATCTGACCGCCCATATGACCTGAAAAGTTACATGTGTGGCGGTTCCCAGTCCCCCAGCACGTAATGCTCATTACACTCCACCCAAAAGGTATTGCTGACCACCCCAACTGAGCTTCTTCAGTATCCAAAACTCTTCACACGTGTGAGCTAATACCTGAACTTCACCGCTCTGACACCGTTGCGCTTATAAGCTCGAACAACCTCGAGCTTGCCTCGTCGAGACCAGCGACTGAGGTCCTGCTTGGGCCAGTGGAAGCCGCTCACATGCCTGATTCGCCACGGGTAGTTCCACGTCACTCGTTGCCGCATAGCTTCTTGATGTGGATGTCCCGTTCGGAAATGTTCATACGAAGGTCTCTCCCTGTCCATTCGTTAGAACTGGTTCGAATAGGGAACATCTTGACTTCTCACGGATAAGCAAAGCAAGTATCGACCTCGCTGACTCCTCTCTCTCTGTAGTCAGTGTCCCTGAGCTCGTTGCTGACCATCCGGAGTGATTGTCAGACGTGCACAGCCGAAGAGATACCGGCAATCGTGGTTAAGGAAATTGCCGTGGCAGGATATCGGGGAAACCGCAATCAAGCTGCTTGCACGGTCTTGAGATGTGGGAGGCTGGCTTTATATGCTAGAGATCGGGATTGGCGTTCCGGTTCCGGTGGCACGTTACCTCTGTTTTTAAGGCCTATGCAGATTCACGCGCCGCCCAGTACAGCGCCATAAATATCTCGTAGTCGGTCGTGTCTCGAGGCAAGCTGGAAAGCGTCATTCCCATCGCAGGTCATCCATGCCAGCGCCAGCTCAGCCAGCATGAAGGACAGGAATGAGGCATCCCTTCCTCCACGGCGTCGCTGACGGAACACCATTGTCCAATCGACCCCGTACCGCCAGTTCCCTACCTGCTTCTTCCGATAGTGACACACTTGGAAACGTATACACCTCCTTTACGCACAGCTCTCCAGCTCCGCCGATGTACCTTGTCGCGGGTTTAAAACAACGGTTGCTTAAGCTCCAATGCTTTTCCAGAGATCCTCCACTCGCAGCATCTTCATATAACCACACATTTAGAAACGCGCTGAAGCCCCCCTTTATGCACGGCTCTTCAACTCCGCCATTTACCTTGCCATGAGTTCAAAATGATGGCTGCCTGAGCTCTAGCGCTATGCAACAGTGCCCCACCGTCAGCAACTTGAAACGCGTCACAAAATCCTAGTCCTGCATTGCAAAATTGTTCCTGGCTCAGCCACCACCTCGGAACTGCCCTGGTTCGAAAAGTCCTTGCGTTGAGAAAGGAGAGTATGTCCACACCATTCCATGCTGGCTGGCGCAGCCCAGGCGAAACGCCACGACTCCTGGACCCCAAGATCTCCACAGGAGCCCCCTATACTGCCCAATCGAAGCGGTTCTTGAAGGTTCAGGGACAACTGAAAGCTGCTGTCTTATGCTTTCTTCCGGCATCGACAGGCTAATGAACCGTGCTTTGCCACCTTCGTGAATCAAGAATAGTCGTTGAAACACGCCATCCACAGGTCCTCTGCCTCGTCGCGCTCGCTGCCGCCTCAGCTCAAACGTTGTCCTGGCCTCCACTCCTGTGACTCGCCTTCGCGGCTGGATCGTCGACGCCATTTCCCAAAGCAGGGCGTTTCTACAGCCACCGAAAACACATCTCACCCCCACAGCCCTCCATTGCCGACCCGATGATAATGTGGCAGTCAGAATGGAACGTTGAATTGCACGGTATCTGACAGATGGAAAGCGTAAGAAGACATGTCAACGGAATTCGTATGAAGGGAAGCTAAAGCAATTACCCATATAGGGCCTGTTGGCCACCGCTCCGGCCTGTAGGCAAGCTCTACAGAACTGACTGCCTTATCAATGCACTGCTAACGCGGGCAATGCATCATCCTGGACAGTAATAATGCCAGTTGGCTCGAAACCGCCCAGATTTCACGGCTGGTGCCTGGCAGTGCGCCTGGAACATGACTCCCGCAGGCCAATGGCTCCGCAGAGCATTGCGGGGGCCATTATTGCCAAGAATCGCAGCAGGATCGTATTCTCCGCTCATCACGCCATGAGTTGTCCTAACGGGGATTGAACGCGCTCGCGCGAGGACGCGACTTCCGATCCCCGTACGATTTCACAATGGTCGGCGACGCCGAGAGGAGCTGAGGCGTTTTAGCTGCGGCGAGGCGGGGCATAGTGCGCCGGATGGGTTGCAATCCGTGAGATTAAATGGGTTATGGAAAATTGAGGTCGAATTTGAAAGAGCGACGATGTTGGAGATGTCAACGCGGGGGAGGTGGAAAGCGGCGAGCGGCCAAGCGAGGCGCCTTACCTGAAGGGGCGATCGCTAAGCCGGATCGTGTAATTCGCCGTCAGCGGACTACAGATAAATTTAGAGAATCTTGGAAGATAGTTTTTATAGACTTTGTCAGAAAGAATATTTCATCCATTCATTATGTACGCAGGCTCGCATCAAAAGTCTTCGGACCGACAAAAGCGGCATGCACTAAGTTAAATAAACCCAGTTAACGAGTGCCTAAACGCAGTTAAGGTGGCGGGTGTCCAGACATTGAAGTAGAAAGGGCCCAGGCCCAGGCCCAACTAGTGCGAGTATAACGGTGGAGACCGAAAACTTTTGGTGCGGGCAGAGTGCCAAAAAGTGCCGCCCCCCTCGCTTATAAAATCTCGCCAAATAACAAGCGATGCACGCAGCACTTTTTGGTACCCTTGATACATGTATAACAGCGGTACGCAGAATTGACGAAACATTTCTTTTCGCAACCCCACCACTCCGCCATGGCCATTCGAAAGGAGCATGAGACACCGAAAGTCGCCTGATTTAGAGCCTACGTCGATGCAGGCTTAAAAAAAGCTGAAGCAGCAAGGCGCGTGGGCGTCCATCGGTCAACAGCGCACAAGTGGTTGCGACGGGAATCTGACAGACGTACCCGACGCTCCGGATGTCCGCCTATGCTTTCACAGGAGGATATTGACCAGCTTATTGCGGTTGCAATCGAATCGCAGAGCAGTAGAATCATGAATTATAATGATTTAGCTACTGCCGCTGGAATTACAGCCTCCTACGACACTGTTCGACGTGCATTCCACGACCGTGGATATGCAAAGCATATTCCATATTTAAGCCCATCTTTACGCCAAACCACCAAATTAAAAAGAAAAATCTGGGCTCAAGAGAATGTATCACGAGACTGGAAGCTAGCTATTTTCACTGATGAGGCTTCTTTTTCTACGAAAATGCTGCATCGAGTCCGGGTTCTCCGAAGGCGGGGTGAGCAATTTAACACGAACACAATTCAACCCCGCGATCAAAGTGAAAGAGCTTCATTCATGGTATAGGGCGCAGTTGGATATGATTTTAAAGGTCCATTAATTCTGCTAGAGCCAGAACCTGGACGTAGAGGCGTTATGACAAATGTTTACTGCGAAAAGATATTACGAGGCCATTTGGCGGGGCTGTTTGCTCGAGAGAAGTTGCTCAAACCGAATATCTTTGCTGTGGAGGATAATGCTCCAATTCATGCGAAAAAGTCACCTAACTCAAAATCCAATGCTATACGACGAGAAATAGGTATTTTAAGTATAGAATGGCCTCCAAGTTCACCGGATTTAAATCCCATTGAGTGGATATGGCGTTTGATTAGGCAACGAGTTAGAAAGAGGCGACCATTTGGTGGATGGTCTTTATCAGACTTAAAACAGGCGGTTTTCGAAGAATGGGAAAAATAAAGACCTGAAAACTACCGGAAGATAATCGCTGGCCTCTCTAAACGTATTGAGGAAGTTAGGAGACGGAACGGTGGCCCGTTGGGCTTTTAATTCTGTATTTAACGAAAGTGTTTCTTCATTTCTGCGTACCGCTGTTATACAGATATGCAGACCATCATTACTCTTACATTTGCTTCCCTCCGGGTGGAGATAGTAGGAACCCTGGCCTGTATCCAGGGGGGCGTGTGAAAGCTGGCAGCACTAGAGCACGCTACAAAGCAAAGGGTGCTGGGTTGTGCATCCAGCTGGAGCGGCGAGCAAGCTTTATCGTAACACTCGTGGGTTTCGCTGTGATACGGTAACAGCGATTTTTTAGACTCAGCTCGAAAGCCCAGCACAATTCCAGAGCGCGGATCAATCACAAGGAAATCTAAGGGGATACTCTCGAACTCCATGTGGCCACCCCAATTGTTCATTCACACAATTAAGCTATATGTTCACGGATAACCGCAAATTCCATTTCGTCCTAGGGCATAACATTGACTTCCAGCATCCCTTCCACATTATCGACCTCAGTTCGCGCCTTCAAATTGCACAATGCCACCCCCATTTCTACTCTGTATCGCTGCACTTTGGCCCACCCACAGGGGGGTTTGATACCGACCGGCAGATGAAGAGAACAGAGAAAGGAATAAAGATCTCTTGCTAAGTGGAGCAGCGCCTCCGTAGTTCTTTTCAGGGGAGCCGCCTGCAGATATAATTAGCTTTAGAGTAAACTGGAGACAGTCTTGAGATAGACTACCTCAAGGCCTATAAAGGCGATGGTTATAGAATTGAAGATGTATTCCCACTTGTCGGTGAACCAAGTAGGGTCACCCTCGGTAAGGGCTTGAAGCCAACAGATAGCTCCATTGATTCTAAGATCATTAGCTTCTTCTTCTCGTGAGGCGCTGCGTGAGACTTTCAGTCCACTCACTCTTCGCGTCCCCCAAGGTTTTCCAACCAGTCTTCCACTAACACTCTCGCATTGCTAGGCACAGGCTTCTCAAGGTAGGCTAGGTAGGCACGGTAGAAGCTAAGAAGGTCCTTAGCTCTCTGAGAGGTTGGGTTGTAAGCTCCGGAGGCGGTATTCTTGATGACGATGAAAGCTTCTGAGAGGCTGAAGTCATAATCTTGTTTCTTGACGCCTTCAAGTACGCCCTTAACAAGAGACTCCCACTCAACGGAGATTGGATTTTTGTCCCAAGTGCGATGCCAAAGTTTCGAATATGAATTCGACGCGTTACTGAGAACTCTTTTCCTGTCATTTTCCTCATAATGACCAAGAGAGAACTCAAAAAAACCCCAGTCGATTGGCACAGGATCGGGGGCATCGAACTCGCCATCGACTGGCGCACGGCCAGAAGAGGTCTCAAACTGGCATTTTACCGAGTAAAGGAGCCTCCGTTTATCAGAATCCAATGAATCCAATATCTGTTTGATGGCCCAAAGAAACCCCTGCTCCTTAGAAGTTAATGTATGTTCGGCGGGTTTAAGGTGCTCGTTGGCGGGACCTGGCAGCGGTTCGATATATTGGGTATACTTGTAGGTCAGACATAATGGAAGTTCTTTTGTGGCTAGAGACTCCGGGAAAACGCATGGGACAGATATGTCTCGAAGAGCAAGAAAAACAAGCTTATGGATTACATAATCTGGTACAGGCGGTCGTCCTTGGATAATCGCCCCCTATCGGTGTCAATGGTAGAGCCCTGAAGCGAGATCAATTTAGGAATAAACTAACTGCCAGATCACCTAGAGTTTGAGCCATCTTGATTGATTAATAAGTGACTTTCAGGATAGGAGCGGAGTGTCTTCTTCGAATGCAATGCCCAGAACTCTTGAGGCAAAAACTAGCTCTTATACTACTCTCCACTCCCTCTGCCCCAACTCCCAGTGTGTCGAGGCTGTAGAAACGCTGAAGCGGGCTCGGACGTACGCATGTGCTATCTAAAATAAAATCTGGAAGTGAGGAAGACGATTGCCAACCGTCTTCCGTATGCACGCACTTATGCACTTCACACATCTCCATCACCTTTTTAGTATCCGGAGGTTTCTCCGAATATTCCTCCACATTCCAAGTGTGGCCCGTTGATAAATCTGTCGTATTCACTTGTACGTCTTCTTCAATGTCTGTAAAAGCGGATTGAGGACGTTCTATTTTTGTGGCGGTGGACTGCGGATGTTCTATACCCGTGAGGGTGCGTCGCGGACGCTCTCCAAGGCAAGCTGCAATGCCAATCGAGCGGTAGGGCTGCGGTGATTGAACAGCCTAATGCCATCAGCCCAAATCGTTGACGGCTCGGGGGCAAACCTACATCTACCCAAGCCTTACATAGGTTCCATCCGAGCTACCTTCTGAAGGTGGTGACTGTACGGATGACATGTTGGACCGATCGGGAAGTCTGTACCGAAGCCGAGTCTTCCAGCTAACTAACGCTGTGGGGGACGTGACTCTTTGCTTACCGCTACTGGGTAAACGGTATGGTCTAGTCGTTTCCGATCCAAAGCTCCGAGTGGGCCGGACATACGTGTTGTGTGCTCGGCACCTTGTACGCGCCTTCCCTTGTCATTGGCACAGACATCACCGAGGGTCGATAGATTCTGGACCCGAACAACCTGGACCACACCATACGTATTACATCTCAGACATCCCGCCAAATACACTTAAGATATGCTGTGTAACCCTTGTTGTCACACTTGAGGCTCACAAATCTGCATGCCCATGATATTTGCAGTGCCTCGCTCGACAGTGCGCCAGTCTGATAGTGTCCTCTACCGTCTTTCAGAAACAAGGCTCGCCTAGCCTCCTCAGGAGCCATCTTAGGGCACAGGTAGCATTGCATATGCTGCAGCTAATTGTTCGTCCAGGCCAAGATCCTCCCAAAACTTAGCACATCCACACCAGTAGAACGCCTTGGAAACGAATGGGATTATACAAAAAGTGAAGATATCTTCCCACTCTTGCAGCAGCACTTCAATTCGTTTGGAAAACCGCGATCTCTCATTGAGCGGAATAGGTGTGGCTTCCGAGGACCCCAAGCGGCCTTCTTACAACAGGTTCACCTAAGGAAAGAGACGATCTCCTCATGATCCCAAAAGCTCAAACAGCCAAAAAGTCTGCTTCCCCCCTGCTAAAATTGTCCCGCTGCAAGAGCCGAAATCGAAACTTAGAGAATACTCCTGCAACCCCTGCGACAGAGCCTCGAGCCAACCAAAAAATCCCTTCCCGTTCACTCTGTCTACTGCACCCTCCGCGCCTTGGATTGGTTTGAAACTTTCCTAACACAACTCTTTGAGAGAGTACCATGACCACTCTGATAGTAACTCTCCTTCCGCATCCGAGTATCGTGTTTGACAGTAGCCTACCAACAGTGCTGTTACAAAGATTTGACGTCCGCTTTTGTTGATTGCAACGACTTCTCTGACTTCAACGGCCTCGCCAAAATTCTCCACAATCTACCAATCAAGCTGTCAACAACTAATCTCTCGAACGGATCGGTGTGGACACCACAACCAAAACGTACCGGAAGAAGCATATCTGTGGGGCCTAAAAAGGATAGAGGTAAGGTAATGAGGCAACCGAGTAAAGGAGACGGTAAGGCAACAGACTTTGGAAGGGCGTATACCAAAAACGATTCGATGCTTCTCAGCCTAGTTTATATGTTGGTGAGTCTTATTTAGTGATTGTCAATTGAAATCAAAGCCTTCCCAGAGAGTGCCGAACGCACAGGTCTGAAGGCTATGCTCATGCAAGGATGTCTTCCGTCAGGGGAGCAGCTACACAACGGCTTGTGGTTCGGTATGTGATGGGCGCGGGCCATGGAGCCTACAAGCCAGAAGTGTTTCTCTTCAATGGAGGATCGTACTATGTACCAGCTGGATTCGCTGCGGTCACCATACCCCTCACCATAGTCGGTACTCCAGAATGCACGGCCGAGTTTTCGCAAGAAGGGACTGTTGAAAAGCAGTTACAGACAGGCTCGGTGATTTATTTGGCCGGGGATGCAACTGAAAGGTTCGGAGATGGCAAATTTGTCTGTGTCTTCTTGTTATTTAAGGGGAAATGATGCCGATGGTAGTACTTACTCAATGTATGCGCATTATACAGATCAACCAGTCATAACGTTAAAGGGACACACGTATTGCCCCACGGTTTCTGGCTCCATATAAAAAGACATATTGACCGTATCAAGTGGCACGTTTCCCATGGGGGCCTGGGGACCGTTCCCTTGTCCCTCCGCGTACCGAGGATGAGATAGCACATTTCCTGTGGATAATGGAGGCGCCTGGGAACCGCTCGCGGGCCCCTGCACGTATTGATCTATACTGTCGGGCACCATATAAGACATATCGATCAGATGAGATAGCACGATTCCCGCGGGCAATGAAGGCGCCTCGGGACCACTCGCTTGTCTCCCCATGTATTGCCCCGTACCGTCAGGCTCCATGTGAAAGGACATATCGATTGCGTCCCCACTGAGTCCAATGGACCGCGAGATAGGCGTAGCGACCATATCCTGCGTGGCGACATGCGATGAGCTAGCTTCATGCTGAAATTGGAGAGGGACGGCCAGAGCTCTCAAATGCCCATGTGTTGGGACTCGGGAAATCGACGGATGATCTATGGGAGGAAGCTGAAGTGCCCCACGCACCACGGAATGACTAGATATGATCTTTAGTTCCATCTGATGGTGAAGTTGGAGGGTACATACCTGAGCTTCATCCACAGAATTAGGTAGAGAGCTGGATCAAACAAAGGCTAGTTGACGTTAACTTTTGGGACAGAACTCCGCATGCGTTCCACCACACCGTGAGCAATCTTCATGAGGCGATCGGAACCCAAGTCTGTGGTAGTGCTAAGAACACAGTTGCTTTTTACCCAAGGTTAGAAGACAAAAACATAAAGTCTAAAGCTCGCGTACCTGCCAGACCATGAATAACAAGAAACGCCTCCTCTTTCCAAGTACAGTGCAGGCCGCTGACAATTGCATTGACATGGTGAGCAATGGAATGCCAGCGGGCGATCGTGTTGGTAGATTTGTCGTTGCCAAGATTCTCACTATCATCTACCGGTCGAGGAGGAAGTGAACGACTGGCCAGGGAAACAGAGCCAGAGAGAAAACGAGCGTACCAAACTTCCACTTTCTTTGTTCGAGCATCCTGCTGGAACCCCTCAGCTATATCGTAAAGCTTTACCGCATAGTATATATACGAGTGACAGCGATCATCCGAGGGCAAAATATTCTTAACATTTTCTTTATCATTTCGTAAAATTTTGGCACTCAGCCCTTTCAACCCTTTCTCGATATTTTTAACGACTTTTGCAATGTGAAACTGCTCCGGGTCATTTGCCGTCCCTGACAAAGAGCCTTCTGAACCCCGTGAGGATTCAACCGAGCCTGAATTCGGTGACACTGACTCGACCGCAGGCTTGTCTGTAGACGCAGTCTTCTGTCGCTTTCGGCTCTTTCATGTTATCCCTTTAGTCTCCTCGCTCGTTCCATTGGCTTCCTTAGCAAAATTGACATAATGACGAATGGCTTAATCCGCAATCGGTGCACATGAGACATCTTGCGAACTATCTAGAGGTCCGGAGTCTCTAGTGTAACTGCAATTATCCACTCAGTAGAATACCTTTTAAGAAGCGCATCGGATCCTACCATTCTTTGTCTGAGAAGTCCCATTCGTCGAGTAGAAAGTAGGCGCGATAATATTTTGAACGGTCTGGCCGATTCTCCTGGCTGCGTCCTCCGCTGAGATTGACCTTAGCTGGCAACAGAGAGTATATCGGTAGTGAGGGGAGAAAATTAATTGTCTTTGAAATCGAGGGTGAGAATGAGGTGTTATGGTGATCAGAACAGCAGCCCAATGATCATCAAATTCGACAGGAAAGTGAACGTATGTTGACCCTTCTCTAGACAGTCGGTATTGCCTAAGATTTTGGCGGGTTGTAGTTGCGTTTGCCTGCTCCTCTTAGGAGAAAGAGTGTGAGTTTGGGATCCCATCCGTGAGCAAGATCCGACCGAGATAATGCTGTTGGAGAGTCTTTGTACCAGTGAGACAAGGTGCTCTGCTTGACCACGTCTATTGACACCAACTGTCCCTTGGCACCCTTTAGCGCCACCGTGCAGGGATCAACCCCAATTCCTCAAAATGGGGTTGATCCCTGTAGCTGTTCTCACTGGTCCGCCACATCTCGCGACGCTTTCCCGCGCTCTACCATTACCTTTGTTGACAATATCTACGATCGCGACGGGACGGCTAAATTGTCTAATTGAGCCGTGCCTATGTGGTTACGAGGGATGCTGTGTCTCTCCTCTGTTTATAAATAGGGATAATTACTCGCATACCATGATTTTAGATGGTATCTACTACCGATATACCACAGACCCGACATCGGTACATCTTCACCGCCTTTTTGAAGATATAATGATGCGACAAGAGTGTTTAGACACCCAACAATTTAGTATTTTGTGTAGCCGCCATTTGCCTTAATGACTACTTTTACTTTTCGAGGCATACTAGTGGTAAGACCGAAAAAGAATTCCTGTTTTAGAGACTCCCAGGCTTCAATAACCGCCTCAATAATTGCATTTTTTACTTTCTCTGTTTCGACCGTCATAGCCCACAGCTCCGGATGATTCTTAAAGATTAAATTCTTTAATTTCTTCCATACCATTTTGATAGGGTTAAGATCTGGTGAATAAGGTAGTCATTCCATCACTATATAATCTTTGGATTTTAGCCAGTCTATAGTGGCTCCCAAAATGTAGGTTCTGGCGTTCTGCATAAATACATAAGCAGGAAATTTATCAAGCATTTCCAGAAGTAATATCTAATAGGTATCCTCCAAGATAATCAATTCTGTAATACCTTTCTTATTAGTTTACTTTTGGTCTAACTATAGAACTATTAGACTAATTTGCTGTCCATCTGCATAGTACCTTTAAAACATTACTACAGTATATATGTGTCACAGCTAACTGCAATATAGGCTAGCTGGCTGTCACCAGCCAAGCCTCTAGTTGTTATAGGTAACTGCTACTGGTGGATTATAACAAATAAGCTAGGTAGCAATTGCCACCAGAGTCTATAAGACCTCTAGAGGAGGATGAGGGAGAGACCTTATTGGTCAATAACTCTATTATTATGTATATATGTTAACTACTGTTATTGCATTCATTTTCTATCGACTAGGCTAGCTGACAGCCAGTACTAGCCGAATCTACATTCTATAAGTCTTCCTAGTGAACTCCCGATTCCAAGTATCTATAGCACTCACCTATGCTGGACTACCAACTGGCAGTTACTGGCTGTCACAATACATTTTATGTAATTAGCTCAATACAGTCTTGATCCTATTTCTCTTTTAATATACAGAATATCTAAATATTGTCTTTTCTATCTTGCTTATATATTGATATTTTATCACTCTATACAATGTTATCCCAATCATCTCTGTTCATTTTTTCATATTGTAGGGCTTAGGCAAGTTGATTTGCTTTATATTTAGACTTTAAAAGTGATTAGTTAATAGCTTTCCATTTCTGAATATTAACTTCTTCTAGACAACACTGTACTATATACTATAATACCTTTGGCATTAAGTTTGCATTCAATTCTTCTAAAAAAACCTGTCACTTTTTTGCTTTAGAAATAGCTGCCTTTTATAGCTTTTTATCTTATAATTTAGTTATTTTTCTTAGTCTGCCTTATACTGCTGATTTGTGATAATCGTATTCAGAAGCTTTTTAGATAGTATATGCGACTGTACTAGGATGGCAATCGTACTCTTCTCCAATGATATACAAACTTGCTCTAGCCTTATACATTCCAAATGTCACAGATATTCCAGGCCTCATCAGGAATACTATGGACACGAAAGTGGCGCTGGAACCTTTGAACTAGATTGCAAGCCTGTAGGACATAGACGGCACAAACAGCTTAGCAAAGATGAACTGAATACAAGGGTGGACAGCACTTGTCGTAGATAAGTGGGAGCTGAAGTAGGAGTTCGTGTAATCAACACTCTCAGCACTGTAAGCGCGACTTGCAGTAACTTAGTAAATTACCTACACCCCAGTCAAGGCAGTAACCTCAATCAGCTACATAACTGCTAAAGGATTCAGCCAGGAAGTGACCAATTAACAGGAACTACCATAATCTATAGATGAGGAACCATTGATTGTGGACAAAGAACTAAGAGAGCTGAAAGATACTTAGCAGCTGAAGAACATGTCAGCTAGGTGTAGTAGGCAGCTCAGGTATGAATGAAGAGTTGTGAGTCACGATGACTTAGGTTTTATTATCGGAATTGGCATGAGTTAAGTGTGAATCACATTGAGGGAAAAATACCTTAAGTGGTATAAGTTGCCCATTAGCGGGTAGCCAAGAAATTAGTGTTGAGATCTCAGGGAGAGCGTTTTTCCTTTCCTCTTTACTGAAAGTCTTGTTAGTTTAGCAATATAAGCTTTGTATCAAGATTTATTGTTCAAAGATATCTTTTGATATAGTTGCAGCAGAACCGTTTCGCTGTCTTAGTATATGGGACTAACATACTTGTTTCATGGTCACCTTAAGAATGTCACACCATATACCTGAACATTAAGATAAATTAGGAAACGAAACCTCATCAGAGTCAAATCGTTACATCATCACAATTTATTTCTTAAAAATAAAAGAACATTAATTCTCAACACTTAAACAAGTACCACATTGTCTAGTACTTTTAAGGTATATAGATGTGATGATCTGACTCTGATGAGATCTCATCTCCTAGTTTGTCTTAGTGTTCAGGTATACGGTGTGGCGTTCTTTGGGTGACCATGAGACAAGTATGTTAGTCTCGTATACTGGGATAGCGAAACGGTCCTACTGCAACTTATTTAAAAAGATATCTTGGGTGATGATTCTTGGTACAAAGCTTATATTGCTAAACTAACAAGACTTTCAGTGAAGAGGAAAGGAAAGATGCTTTCCCTGAGATTCCAATGCTATATCTATAGTTGTCTCTTCACTGATCTCTTGTCCACCTGCCAACGGGCAACTCATACCATTTGGGGTACTTTTCCTCAGTGTGACTTATATCTAACTCATGCCAAGTCCACTAATGAAATCTGAGTCATCATAACTCATATTTTCCATCTATACCTGAGCTGCCCACTACATCTAGCTAACGTGTTCTTTAGCTGCCCAGTGTTTCTCAGCTCTCCTGGTCCATCACCCATGACTAACGATTCTTTGTCTGTAGATTGTGGTAGTTTCTGTTGGTCGGTCGCTTCCTGGCTAGACTCCTTGGTGGCACTGTGGCTGGCTGAGGTCATTGCCTTGACAGGGGTGTGGGTGATTTACTGAGTTGCTGTGGGTTGCGCTCCCAGCGCTGAGGGCGCTGATTGCGCGAACCCTTGTTTCAGCCCCCATGTTTCTACAGCAAGTACCGCTCGTCCTCGTATTCAGTTCATCCTTGCGGAACTGTCTGTGCCATCCATGTCCCATAGGCCTACAATCCGGTCCAATAGTTCCAGTGCCACTCCCATGTCCGTGGCATTCTTGATGAGGCTCAGGATGTCCGTGACAATAGATAATAGGTCTTCTACTATAACTGTATAAGAGAGTTTCTTTTTAATACAGTGCATACAGTGCTTAAAACCTGAAAAAAAACTTTAGTTTAGCCTAATAACCTTTAACAGAGATAATTCCCTAGGTATACATGCTCCTTACTACTTGTTCTTTAACTCCATACTTGTTTTCTGTGTCTGTAATAGCAGCTTGACAAATTTATAACTTCGTGGCCCTTGTAGAATTAACCTCCCTCAAACTTCCCTCATTCTCAATAACCGTATTCCTTCCTTTCCCCTTCCCCAGTCCAGTCTAGCCTAACTCCTTCCTCATCATCTCCACTGTGTGTTCAAGAGCAGAAATGCGAGAAGCATGCTCTTGAATAATCACCGGTGTTACTATAATTGGTGGTATAGTGGCACTGGGACTAGCAGAAAGTAAATTTCCTTTGGTAATGGTGTTGATGTTGGTTTGGGACAGCCCACTATTGGTCCCTAGTATAAGATTGCTGTATGGGCAATAGTAGGCTGTTGAACAGTATCGCTAGACGGCTCGGGAGTGGTGCTTTGTGCCGTTGTATTGTCAATATGATTAGGTGGCGGAGAAGGACTTTTTTCGCGGGATTTCTTATGACGTAGAGCTAATAATATTAGTATTTATCTCCATGTTATCGAAAGGGACTCACTGTGGTTCTGGTGGGGAAGGGCTGGGCATTTGGAGGACATTTTCACGGTCGCGGATGTTGATTGTGGGGAGTTGACGAGGAGAAATCTTGATGTGGCGGACTTGATACGTCCGACCCGCCGTACCCTCCCCTGCAGCCAATCGAGTGTCTCTCTCCCCAATGCGAATTCGCCTATCGGACCAAACCCCAGAATCGCTCCAAAGTCCGACCTATCAACGCCCGATCTCGCCCAACTCTAAGTCCCTGTCGTTCCGGCAATTCTCCCCTTGGCACTCTGTACGGCAAGGGCATTACCCGAAACCCGCCCGGACGCTTATGAGCTTAAATCAACAGCAATTTTCTAACCCGTACCAAACCCCCCGTGTTGACTGCACGGGGTCCCCATCGGCGCCGAGGAGTATGTACATCGGGATGGGTTACGTCGCGTGGATGGGACCAGAATCGCCGAGGAGGACGCGCACGTGTTGCGGATCCTCGAATCGGAGGGGCATACATTGTAATGTTGACGGGAATGTTGGCAATCCCGGTGCACTTTTCGGGGGTTATCCGAGCGTACGGAGCACACGATGACGGAATCGGGGTATTTTCAGTGGCCATCCCGTACATTTATTTTGCCAGGGGACCGGGGCTCTGCCCCACGGATTTTGTTTCTGAATTCGCGCAGCCGTTCGTGACGAGGAGTGTGTCACCGTTAGCCTCTGTCTTGAAGCTCCCGAGATCTGGCGCCTGTTTGGTATGTAGATCAATGCATACGCCAATCGACAATCAGTAGCTCACGGTGAACGTTCCATAAGGAATTGGAGCCGGCACAGGCTCAATTTTAGTTTCTTCCGAAAATTACCATATGCTTGTTTCCGTAGCCACTGACCTTTGCATAACGACCAATCGATGCTGACTGGAGTCGCATTCGGCTATGCAAGATGGCTGAGACATGACCAATCCACCCATCCCCTTTGGATTCTGTCCCAGCTCACCACTCTGTGTGAACTGTGGGGTGGTTGCAGATAATGAGAAGGTTAGGGTTATCCCATTCCGCCTTATCTGCCAAAACATTGACGCGCCGAACGCGATTTAATATCTGAGGCCGAGGCCGCCAAAAACATCGCGCATCGTTTTAGTACCCTTTACGGAGTACGTTTCGTTCGTTCATTAGTCAGTGTCCTTCACGATGGATACTGCGTTTGCCCGCGCGATAAGGCGAGGGGAATGGATCTAGCCCAGCTGCACCCGACGCCGCGCAAACCAATATTGGTGCAGCCAGTGCCGAGGGGTATATTGCCATGAATGCTGGGGCCAACAAGACCTCCACACGGTAGATGCCCGGGAATCTCACGAGCAGATCGATGTCTGGGTCGCCTTGATTATTGAAGCCAACCTCCAGCCTGACATGTCCAGCGATGAGCAGGAGGAACTGCGTCGGCTTGATGAGGTGACCACGCGGTTTGGAGTGGTTAGAGAGGCGGCCGAGGACCCCATTTTCATGGATTTTGGCCGCTTCGGCGCGGCCGTAAATGCCGTAGCGGAGGTTTCTGGAGAGCGGCCCCACAGCTTTTTCCCAGAACTCGTTTCTTTCGTCGGTCAAACAGGTAAGTGTCAATTCCGCTGCGAAATTTTTTGCAGTGGGTGTTTCTCAGGCTGACTATATCAGGTGCCGGAAAAAGTACTCTCATTAAGTTCCTGATAGAGGTACGCATCGCCTCGCATGGCATTACGGAGGTTCGCAACAAAAGCCGACCATGCCTTCTTGCTTAGCTTCGTTACCATGGCCAACTGAGGCACCCAACGCTGGTGGTTGGAGCCCTGAGGAACGAGAATTGCTCCACTTCAGAAGGCGTCCACCTCTACGCCGATCCGCACACGTTCGCTTCCGATTCCCCCATACTCTATGCCGACTGCGAGAGACTCGAGGCCGGCGAAGTCGGCCCATTGGCCAAAACAGAGACGAAGAAGGCAAAGAAACATCGGCGGCGCCTCACGGCTTCTACTGATGTACTACTCCAGCATCACCGTCGTCCACATCCCCACTAACGGACGGCCCAACTTACTGTACAGGCAGACCGGCAAGCTCTATGGTGAGGTCGAGCGCGCGTGTAAGGCATCGCAGGAGCAGAAACGATCGTTACGCATGTTGCTTGCCGCGGAGCAGCTTCACCAATATATCTGCAGGTAGCGTTTGACCACTTTGCCGCGAGCCTCGACGATCCATTCGACTTTGTGGAATTCGCGTTCTTGAAAAGCCCTATCGTGCTCAACTTCGGAGATAATATCCTCAAACCGGTGACCAATGCAATAACTGGGAATTTGACTGCGCATGACATCTTCGAAGAGCTCAGTTACATTGTGGCATCTTGTATCATGTTGGACTCTGCGCGGAATCACACTTGCGGTAAGCTCATCCTCCCAAATCTCTACGTCATGCTGACCGGGAAAGGGACGGCCGCCGATATCTTTCCGAAATATATGGACCACTGTGATCACGCGCTCGAGAAATTTTGCGACAGCAGCTGGTCTTGCGAGTACAGGGACAAAAGAGGGCGCTGCGCCAATGTCCAGACAGGCCACGCTACATCCAAGGGACACAGCGCAAGGACGGGAGAATCCTCGCCACGGGGAAATATCGATCGGCCTTTTCCGCGGGTGCTTATGTTTCTACCTTCCGCAACATGGTCTACAACAACCTAGCCCAACTGCTCGAGCAACTGCGACTCGCCACAAACGAGGGTCTCGGAGGAAAAAGCGGCCGCGAACATCCACAAGGAGCAGATACTCAGGGACTTCTACAAGCATCTCGGCGGAGCCCATCGCTTTCTCAGCCAGTCCGCTTGCTTTTCCTGCCTGATGACGCTCCCTGAGCATCCTTTGCCTTGTGGACACGTCTTGTGCACCCTCTGCTTTCAGGCCTATGGCACCGTCCCTGGAAAGCGGCTACTTGAGCTTAAGGAATGCACTCTAGGGCCTCGCGAGCAGCTGAAAGCTCCATGCCGGGTCAAGCTGAAGCCCCATTTGGCAGGTGTGCGAGTACTGATTTTGGATGGGTAAGGGTTACTCCTCCCGAGATGAAAAAAAGTATTTTTGGACCGTACTAATTAGGTGCAGAGGTAGCGTCTGGGCAATAGTGGGGCTAGAAATACTCCGATCGCTGGAAAAAGAACTCGGAGGGAAGATTCCCTTGAACGCATTTTTCGATCTCATCGTTGGGACAAAGTAAGACCCTAAAATCACTACAAGATCTCCAATGTCCACTGACTCTCTGCACGCAGTACCGGAGGCGTGATCGCTCTTGACCTAGCCGTCGACAGTTGGGGTCCCCTAAGGCGAGGGGACAGTCTCAGCTCTCGGGGGCGCGGGAACATGTTCGTCCACTTCTGCCTCGAGACCTCCACCAACAACAAACGCGCGTTTGCGGACATCCCATTCATATCGGCGATCTTCCGTCGAAGTAAATAAGGGACTCTGAAGCTCGAAGAACAACTAAGGAAAATGTTTGAGAAACCGGAAACGCTCCTTTTTGGCTGGTCAAGCTACAACACCGACCAGCCGAAGGTGGCGATCATGTCCACTTCGTTGATGGGCCAGGGCGTGGTTATCTCCAACTACAATAGATTCTGTCTGGAGGCTGACGGTAATTGACCCTGGGAGCCTCGGGGTGGAAATTGTGTCAAGAGAGATTGCTGACGGCCGTCATCAACCAGTCTTCTATTGATTTCAGCGACCAGAGGAGGAGAGAAGGGAACTGGCAGTATGGGAAGCGTGAGTGGCCTAGATCCCCAACGCCTCCAATAGTGTATCCCTGACTATTTGTCCTTATGCAGCGCGAAAGCAACGATGACGGTCCCGACAATGCTCGATGGCTTCAGACACAAACCCTCCAAAGAAATCTACGTAGGCCGAGGCCTCGCCCCCAACAATCCCGTGTCGGTTGCTGATTTGGAGCGCAAATACACATGGCCTAATACCACCGATTCGCCTCCCGACATCGTCCTCTCCGTGGGTTCATGCTACAACAAGTGGAAAATGAACGCGATGGATTCATCGCGATACAACGGGGGCTCCGCCCTTCCAGACACTTCCTTCCCCTCGAACAAACGTCCCGGTGGCGGCGCCGACGTACTGGACGCCAAGAAGAGCATCCTGCACGCGCAGAAGACTTGGGAGCACTATCTGCGCGGTACGCGGACTTGGGAGGAGGCAAGATATATCAGAGTCAACCCTGTAGTGCAATGCAAATTGCTAAAGTGGGACAAACCCCAGTGTATGGTGCCCCTTCGGGAGGAAGCGCTGTCCAAGATCAGGCATTACGGTATTCGCTCTCTAGCCCAGCAGCTCATCGCCACGTGTTTCTATTTCGACAGGGATCTCCCGCTCGAGGATTGTGTAGACGGAACTTTCAATTGTATAGGTAAGTGCGCTCCGCGCTGGGACGGAAAATCAAGTGCGGGGAGTGACTGATGGCCAGAGCCCGATCGAATGCCGTCTCACAGACGCCAACTTGGAGCAACTCGGAGAGTACTTCTTCAATCATGATCTCCCCTACTTCGACATTCAAGAACGCCATCGGACCGGCCGGCCCTAGATCCGCCGCAGAATCACTACTGAAATTGCATCCACCATGATCGAGCAGAAGCTATTCAGCATCGGCCCGGTCGACATTACCGTCTCGGAGAAGGTCACGTACTTGGAGATTTTAATGTGGTTCGGGGAGACGGGGTTCCCGATCAGTGGGTTCCCGAGACCGCTGCAGGATGTCACGAGAGGTGAGAAATTCCACGCGTATGCCAGGGAGTTTTCTGGGAAAGAAAAAAGCTTCTGACATTATCGATCTAACCAGCTTCGCGCCCCCGGCCCAGCTATTTCAACTCCAGACATTCATCAGACACCCGCAGGGAAGAATGGGCCGGTCCACCACCACGGCATACGGACACACTGACCAAGTACGGAGACCCAGACTACGTCGTGGGCGAAGCCACCATGCCCTTCGGCGTCGTGGAACTGGACGGCGAAGAACTTGCCGTCGACCGGAGAGAGCTTCCGACGGACCCTCCGCGATCGAGACGGAGGAGCCACGGGAGCCGCGAGATCCCAACGAGCGCGCCATCGTCTGCGGCTCGGGACCATGGGGACCGCCGGACGGCGCACGAACAACCGACCAGGAATCACCACGACGCGGAACAGCCGATCAGGCCCCAGAACGGGGGCTACTCGAGGAGACACCCCCCCGCCAGCCTGACCATAACCACTCCCTCGTGAGCAATACCTCCCGCATCTCGCCACAGACCCTCCAGGGCACCTCCATCTATCCCACCCCACCAATATCCCGCCCCCGAGCCCCAGGCCCCGAAGACCAAAAGCCAGACCCTCCACGAACACGGACCCCTCCTGGGCGGGGAAATCGAGTTAGAAAAGAACGGAGGTCGGATTCGGAGAGGCGAAGGCGTATTTCTAGGGGGAGGATGGAGGGGAGGGATTAGGTGGCAAGGTGGGTTGGGGGTGGTTTGTCAGTGATTTAGGGCAGCACGGAAGGGAAGGGAAGGGGTGATGTTCATATCGTTATCCCTGCTTCTCCAATGGATTTTTCATTTTAGTTCCCAGATATCCCACGAAAAATACTTACGACTTGACGACTTGACGACTATCACAACCTCGATTTCCTGTCTCTCCACTCGAGTCACTCTGTTTTTTCTGGAGGGCAGGAGTGGCGACGCTTCTGGGAATTTCGATAGTCCCAATTGGCAACTTCCGGCGCACAGTATTCCTTCGTCCGAGCCCGTGGCTGTCCGGCCGTCGTGCTTCCAGCTAGGAGACTGATGTCGAGAGATAGGCCGAAGTCGGTAAAGATTGCAGAGCCTTGGTGAATTAAGATATTTGCAGGTTTTATATCCTTGTGGCGACTAGTAAATCATATCGATGAAAAGCCACCCTGAGGCCCCAATCTTAGCAGAAGATAGCGAAGAACCTAAGGTAGTGGGCGCCTTTCCCAAGAGAAGCTAGGAGGAGGAATGCTTGTGGCAATGATCTTCGTTGAATCACGCTGAGTGATTTCCATAGGCGTCCACTTCTCAAACAGATGTCCTCTGAAATTCCTGTGATCCCATTTTCCCTTTTCGTTCTACAACAAGTGGATTTACTATAGGTACCCACTATCCAAACTCATGTGGTTCGAAACTCCAATGAGCCGTTCCTACTACCTCTCGATCTCTAACTCCTGTTAACCTTACAACATGTTAACTAGGAAAATTACGCTACCGAGAGAATCGTGGATACCCACGATAATACGACCAAGTGCACGTCGAGCCCAATTACCTGCACAATGATTTCTCTTGCCGATACTAATACTGCTCGGGCTGAGCAGTCACAAAAGGGCAGCCTGTCGTAAGGCACGACGTCGATCACAGCACTAGCTAGCCTGATCTGGAAGGCGAGCCCCACCACGACATCGCCTATACCATGGGCGACCACCGGACTTCTTCTTGACCTCAAGAATCAGTCTATCAGCAATACGGGCCCCCAAGACGAGTACCACCGTTACACTGACTGCTTGGTCGCCTCGGATTTAGCTCGTTCGCAGCCGTCGAAAAGGCGGAGGATATAACAACGAAGCAGGTTTACGCTCGGAAGATCTTCAAGAATGTCGCAATCCCGGGGCATCGGCACGTCATCAGAGTACATGCCAGTTATACTTTCAAGCGCAAGTTAGCGCTTATCCTTGAGCCCGTCGCTGATGAGGGCGATCTTGCAACCCTCCTTCAAGATATACATGATCAAGGGCATCCACCGCGAGCGGATATCGGGGCTGTTCTCTATAAGGCTTTTGGCTGTTTTGCCAATGTTGTAAAAGGATCGCTAGGAGATGCTTGATATGTATTCTAGACTGTGGCCATCGCTAGCCTCTATATACTACATGTGGCAATTCTGGTTGTGTGGCCTCGCCACTATGTTGAGTGGGTTCGCCACCACATCGCCACTATGACTCAGGGGCTGAGGTGGCAAGGAATCGCCAGCCCAACAACTCCAACAGAAGTCATTGCAAGCATTCTCGACCTCACGCTTCCGGATTTGAGCTATCACTTGTGTGAAATCATGAAGTCGGTAAAAGCATACGGTCAATGAAGCCAGAGCTATTTTCAGACAGATGTGGAGTCGTACATGAGACTCCGGTTTTGTCCTCCACTCCCCGAACCCATTTTCTTCACGACCCCCACATCACGTTCGGAATACGGCGAGCAACAAACAAAACAGACGTTGATCTGTCCGCCAGGCACGGGCACATTGCGTGGCCATCAGTCCTTTGGTCTCACGGGCGTAGACGCGGAGATCCTGGATTGGTTTGATAGAAAGATACCCGAGTTGAGTTTGGCATCGTTCGGTCTTCTTTCGCGATGGTTAGGGCTGGCCGCGCAACAGTGCGGGATCCAAACGCCCCGCGAGCTGAGGAGCAGGTCGCCCAGGGCCTCGATGATCCACCGCAATCGCTTGGACATATGGATTCCGTAATTGCAAGCGCGGCCGGCCCACCCGCATATGGCCCACGAGAGGCGTTCCGACCCCCGGCCTCGCGGTAAGTACATGCATGCGACCTTACTAATGTGAGCCTAGGTGGCGAAGCATCAACCCACTTGGGCAACCCGCGAGGGATACTCTTAGCAAGCGACCGCCCGTCCTATAGCTGCCCCTCCGCATCAACCACTTCCCGTGGCTCGACCTGGATGAACCGGCTACCTTTCACCAGAGCCCCTGTGAGGTCTACATACTACAGGGCATTGCGAACGCGCGATCATGTGGCTTACGCATCGATGACTTCGACAAGGCACGCTACACTATCTAGTCTACTCTGATACGTATTACGAGCGATACGTCGAGAAGGGACGAAAAGATATCTTTTTTGATACTCAAGAATACTTGGAGGGTACAGTTGGTGACCTCGAACCACATTTCATGACCAGTGCTAACTACCACAGGCTCACGAGGACGGTTTGGATGATGTCCGTGTAATGGACGGCCGTATCCACGGTTCCACAAACGAGGGCACTCAACTTGGCCGAGTTACATCTCCTTGGTTCACTGCCATTAATAATGACCACAAGTCGATGGACAACCCAGACTATATGAACTTGGGAAGAGCTCTCCAACTGCCATTGAGATCTGGTTGGCCCCACGAAAGGGTCACTAGGGGATCAACCGAGGAGGGGTGTTGCCGGCGTGAGGTTTCCGGGGGCTATTCCTGTAAGGAGCGCATACTCTCTTCCACATGCCTTAGTCGGTCAGAAGGAGTGGACTGATCCGGATGTCATGTTCGAACGCGGTATCCTTGGCCCGGATGGCGGCCGGGCTCTCGAACTAGCTGAAAACATACGGAAAGAGCTTATCGATACTTACAAACATTTCCATCCCTTTATGGAGGTCAAGGGCAGACATGCGTTCGGAGATCGATCTTTTTTCGCAAAAAATTGCGTAGTCGAAGATGGGGATGAGGAAGCTGAGCTTGATGAGAACTCTGAATAATGTAAGTCATTAAAATTTGTAAAGCAACCTGGAGAAGTTGGGTAACCACGGGAGTGATTGGCTTAGAGCTGAGTAGTCAGATCAGTGTAAGAGCGTCGAGTTCGAGGAATATATGATATCACCCTTCCAAACATCTTCCATACGACGGCTTCACGCCTATATCGACGTCGTTATTTCTACAATCTTATCGTGTAGCACGCCAAGATTGCTCCGATGTTCCCGCATAAGTTTCACGGCTGTTTGCTAGATCCATTCACTAGGGTGTTATTTTTGGCCTGGAGTTCGAAGATCATTTTTCGTGGACGGAGACTGGAAGGCTCAACAGATACACTAGCGAAATATCCTCGGGAGAAAGGCTTGACTAGATAAAGGGACTGCTTCTCGCTACTGCGTAAGTATTCAGAATTCTGAACACCCTAAAAACATGCGAACCCCGTTACCCATGTTACTTCTCCTCTGCACCTGCCGCTGCCTCCCTACTATTATCCTCATCATCCTCCTCGCTGCTGGGAGAGTCAAGATTACTCACCATGCTGTCGCTGTCCTCGCCCGGCTGGCTCCCCCCACGCAGTATAACTGCTCACGGAATTGCTCTCTTTCGGTACGCACCATGGAGTCGAATGCCGCCCAGCATTGCAGGGTCAGCCGGGCCCGTATCCCGAGGATGTGCTCCGCCGCCGCCTGCGAGTCTGCTCCCAACAGCACGTTCCTCTCTCGCAGCACCTCCGGATCTGTCCGCTTCCGCCGCCCCACAAGCGTGTCTCCCAACGCCGACGTGCTGCCAAGTACCTCTGACCGTCCAAGCCTTTCCTTGGGCGCACCAAGCCACGGCCCATACCCGCTGGGGTTTCTGCTGGGCACCTCCAGGCCCAGGTGGCACTGCCGCACGTTGCTCCACCCAAGGCAACCCTCCACCTCCATGTGCTTATGATCCTCCGCGACGTGCACGTACCACGGCAGTATGGTCCTCCCCGGAGCCCGTGCCCTTAGTGATGTATGGGTAACTGATGAGCCTCCACGCGCGATCCGGCCTTGCAACGGCTGTCAGGGCATACCATATGGGATCTTGCCGGACGAGTTGCTGCAGTAGGCTACAGTACATATTGCGCAGCCAGCCTAGCCGCGGCGTTCCAGCCGGCGTGTGGTGATACCGATATATGGCGAACTCCATGTCGACCATCTCCTTTAGGTCCGGCTGGATGAGGTGGGAGAACACCCCCGGGACGTGGATCGTGCCGTCTAGCTGCCACACCTCCTAGCTGCCAGCCCCGCCGAACAGCTCAGACACCTGCACTAGGTCAAAGTCGGGGCCCACCCCTTGGACCTGGGGATATCTACACGTGCCTAGCAGGTCTTTTGGCATGGCTGCTCAGCTGCCTATACGGAACCAATGCCGTTGCCTTTGTCGTAGCCTCGCCAGCTTGGACGGGTGCCAGTACGCCTGCTCCAGCCACCGGCAGAAGACTTCCCGAGTCTTACCATTCAGGAGGCCTAGCCCGCCCGCAGCGAGCCTGCAACTTCTCCTTGTTGGATCTCCGCTCTGGTTCTGGGAGGCGCCACTGGATCGCATCGACAAGCAGTGGCCGAGCACCCTGCCGGGAGGCAGTCTTGCTGAACTGGTGCAGATATCGCAGCAGGATTGCCGATGCGTTGCTGGGCCACAGTGCTGCTGCAAGTACCTTCTGGTGAACAGCCCCATCGCTTGTGGATGCCCGCCATGTCGCTATTCTTGCGCTTTGTGTGGTCCGCTCGTGCCTCGCAACGCACTGGCATACCTCACCCAATTGATCCTCGCCCCTACCTCTAGCGTCATGGAACCAGCCTCCCACAGCCGATTCTCAACCACCATTCTGTGGCCGAGCACGAGTTGTTAGGAGGTACTCCGGCTCTACTAAAATTTGCACATGCTGGATTTACATCAATCACCGAGCTGAGTAGGCCACATTCCTGTTCCCGTTGCGTTAATCCACAGTTCGGTACCGCCTGCGGGCCGATTGTCTTATCTGGGAATCAGAGCAATTAGCGCTAGCCGGACTCACCGAGACCGCTAAAACGGTACAGGTAATAATGGATCCTATGACAATAACTTTTCTTTTCGGTGTTATGCATTTCGAAACGACAGTACCCCAGAGCTCCAACGACCAGAGGTAGCTGACCTCGTTAAACTCTGGGCCTGCGAAAATGGCGCCAAATGGGACTGGACGGCCTGCGGCTAACTCTAGCTGGACCAACGAGAAGAGGACGGCACAAAGAGAGGACAGCATCAGGTTGACAGGCGGATCGATTCTTGATGCTGTTGCAACGTGCATCCAACATTCGCATTTGGGCAGCAAATCAAGGTGGAGTCATCCCTCTGATAGAGCACTAAGGACATAAATGAGACGGGTGATCACGGGAATATTGTGGTATGGCTTTCAACAGGGAACCACGGGCAGGAGTACCGTCAGTTCGTGGCATGTCCTTAGGCATTGGACAGTCAACCCCCGGAGATTTATGTACATGTACGAAGGCACCTTGGAGGTGGAAAGATCTTCACGACATTGAATCCGTTCGCTTTCGAATGCATGATCAGTAGAAGCAAGTTCTACGATAGACAGTATTGGAGAAAAGGCTAAATTATCGTCTCGCTCGTGAAATATAATTATTGGGCTACCGTATCGTCACTGTTGTATCGTCATTGGTGTGTGTACTGTCACTACTCGAAGTTGGACAGCTTTCCGCGGTCATCTTCATCCACTCTGCTTGATCACACCTAAAAGCTTCCTGGCGCTCAGTGGCCCAAACAAAGCTCCTTATGCAGTTTTTAGTAGTCTCATGGACTATGTTAGGATCAAATTGAACAGAGGAGGCCATGTGTTGGGTTGTGTAAATATTAGGAATGGTGTATGGAAGTAATAGTAGAAGCCCACAGTGCAAATAATAAAACCTTGGTCGAGACTTCAAGATTTTACTCATGCATTGGTATGGATCGTTCCTACTTCTTTTGTTGTGAGCACTGCTGCATTGCATCGCACGCCTGAGCGACTTCGAATGCTAAAAGTTAAATTTTTAAATGTAGGCCTTAATTGATATCGTGTCACATATGAATGCACACGTCTCCCCCGCCCCGTCACAAAAAGAGCCAACCACTGTCTCTGAGTCAACACTCGGCCTTTCATTAAGCTCCACCTAGTAGTCAGTTTATTAAATCAGAGTCGATGAAAGCGGTCTGAGGTGTGTGGGTAGCCTTCTCAACTAAAACTTCACATCTTACTTTCTAGGTTGCGATTGTGTCTCATCGCCGGACAACGTGAGGTCTATTTCAATCCTTTCGCCTGGTCGCTGTCCTAGAGCTGCCCTCGAGAATTCCCCTCGATGCTGGTGTCTTTCGGAGATCTGGATGTCAACGGAGTTTTCTGTCAACAGACGGAAGGACTGCGTGGGTCTCTGGGCCCCAATCCGGTGTACTCGACCCTTAGCTTGTAGCTCAGAGTCTCGATCCCACTCAAGCTCGAACATGATACAGCGCCAAGCTCGCGTGAGTGTGAAAGCGACCCCTAAGGTGTAGTAAGTACCAACGATGATGCGTGGGTCCTCCTCTTCCTCGAACGATACGATAGTATCCATCCTCTCCATCGTACCTAAGCCACCAAAGAAGCATTTGGACGTCGAACCACCCTCTCTACAAACCTGCAGCATTGTCAGTAAACTTTCTCTCCTCTCAGTCTGGTCACGGTCCCGGTATCTTACTAGGTAAGAGATGTACGCCGTGATTGGGTGGGCGGTAAAGATCAACAGTTTCTCTGGCCTGCCCCCCTCGTCAATTCCTAGACCTTTGATGAACTTTTGCACCCATTGTAACTTCGGCGAGGTTTGAACTATGCTCACTAGTTTTGGAGTAAATGGACAGCATCCTGGTTGGGCGATGAACTTTTTGATGAATTCAGATAGGGCTTGGCCATCCTCGTAATCTAGGAGGGCTGGGATTGACGCACAGTATCGCAGTCTCCTGAGGAGC